>JBAKBP010002702.1:0-85454 GCA_037953745.1 Lithodes maja
CCAATAAACTTGGCAGAAAGGGGGTGTCCAGGCAAAGGTAAAAGCAACATTACCTCCTGACCCACCGAAAATTCCCGAAGCTTCACCTTGGCGTCATACTGGTGCTTCATGACCGCCTGTGCATTAACCAAGTTATTACCTGCCGCTGCCATGCAACCTATAAGTCTCTCCCGGCTCTCAAGGATATATTTAAGTACAGACCCCGGCTTCTCTTCGCCCTCCCAGATCTCTTTCACCATACTTAAAGGTCCTCTCACATTATGGCCAAAGACTAGTTGATTTGGACTGAACCCCAGGCTCTCTCCTGGGACTTCACGTGCAGCGAACAGAACATACGGCAGACCCAAATCCCAATCAGTGTCATGTTCTGCACAGTAACAGCGTAGCATACTCTTCAGGGTCGAGTGCCACCGCTCCAAGACTCCCTGACTCTCGGGATGGTAGGCTGACGACACTACAGAACATATACCGTGCAACTGAAGGGTTTGCTTGAACAATTTGGATGTAAAATTGCTCCCCTGGTCTGACTGCACCTCACGTGGAAATCCATAACGGGAACAGAACAATAATAAGTTTTTAACAACTGCCTTTGCCGAGCCGTTTCTCATGGGGTATGCGTCCGGGTATCTCGTAGCCACATCCATGATTGTCAACAGGAATTTATTGCCACTACTAGTAGGCGGGAAAGGGCCAACCAAATCTACTACAACTTTGCTGAACGGAGGCCCGGTGACAGGTATGGGAAACAAAGGTGCCTTCGGGATTGTCTGGTTAGGCTTCCCCGTTGTCTGGCAGGTCGCACACCCAGCCACCCATGCACAGACATCAGCCTTGACCCCAGGCCACCAGAAAACCCTGCCCAATGCCGCCAATGTTTTTGTTACCCCCAAATGACCCGCCACCGGCACATCATGCGCCAGACACAATAAGGACTCTCTATACTTATTTGGAACAACCACCTGGTCTACTACCCTCGCACCGCCCTCCCACTTCGATTTGGGGTCTAGAAATCTGCGGTACAATATCCTGTTGAGCCTAAAGAAATCTCCCGGCTTCGCATCCCCATCTTCCTCCAACTCTATGGCACCATTGCTATAACGAGCTAGGCTAGCGTCTTGCAGCTGCTGCTCACTAATGTCCCTGGGCGTCAATGCATCAAGATGGTTTTGTAATAAGACATTACCCCGGCTAGTAGGCTCTACTGCCTTAGTGGCTCTCGCTACAGCTCTTGCCTCACGCGAAGTCTTACCCAACTCTGCCTTGTTACACACCATATCTGGGCCAGAGTCAACTCCCGTGTTTATTATAGGTCCAAGTACCGAATCACCGAGAAGTGCAGCAGAATCAATGTCCCTTTTCCTGCCCTTAGCAACCTTCTCCTGATCCTTCCTCCACTGTCCCCGAGGTTGAGTGCTAGGCTGTGCAGGAGCCGCAGAGCGAGATCGGGTTACCACACAGGCCATCTCATCCTGTTGGCACCTCCCAACCCATTCCCGATTCTCACCATCCACGTCGGCCGCCCTCTCGGCAACGACTAAGGGTGGAGTCCCGGAAGTGGGCACCGCAAAGTCGTTGCCGAGAAGAAGGTCGACGCCCTCAACTGGCAAACACTCAACGATCCCTACATCCAGCTCCCTGCACACCTCTCCCACTCTCAACTCCAACCTCACAAGTGGGTATGACCTCGTAGCATTTATACCCTGCACCACAACAACTCTGGCCGCATTTATCGGTTTCCCTGTGAAGTTCCTCAACAAAGTTTGCGAAGCCCCCGTATCCCTCAGCAAGTCAACCCTCCGTAGTTCACTCCCCCAGCTCACAAACCCGTGCCCCCGATGGCTACAGAAAGTGTCCCGGACAGGTGTCGAGCCTTCCGTACGCTTCTTTACCGCGTGTGCCTCAGCTGCTGACAACCTACCCCGGGCAGTTGCTGCAGCCTTCAGAGACACACCGATACTGTGAACCAATGACACCGGCTTAGCGGGAGTGTTACTAGGGCACTCACGTGAATAATGGCCTAGCTTCTGACATTTGTAACATTTCACATCCCCAATGGGCTTCTTCCCTTGTGCGGGCGAAGAAGGGGCCTGACCTTTAGTAAACGGGAGAGGCTTGTGTTTGTAGGTGTTATTAGGTGCAATGCATTTAGTGTGGTTATGTGTGTCATAGGATTTGTTATTATCGAAAACTCTGGTGGGTGGGGTATAGCGCCCCTTCTGCCCTGACTCAGCCCTCTGAGCGGCACCGCAACCACGAATCAATGATAATCTGAGGTCTGCCATCTTGGCAGCCTCCTCTACTGTCTTGGGACATTTTTCCTTAATGTTCAGCGTTAGATCGGTTCCAGTACATTGGTAAAACTGTTCCAGATAGAAAAGTTGCTTAATTTCCTCAGCCGACTCTGCGTGCTCGGACCGAAACCAGTTATTACCTGCATCTGTTAAGTCCCGTGCGTGCTCCATAAAACTGACGTCGCTCTTCTTATTCACGCCACGGAACTTCAATCTATAAGTTTCGGGTTGCAGTTCGTAGGCCCGGAGCACAGCCTCCTTCACCAGTCCATACACTACACTCTCGTCCAGTGACAGTGCATCGTAGGCTTTCAACCCCTTACCCACTAGACGTGATGAAACTAATGCTGCCCATTTAACCTCCGGCCAGTCATACTCACGACACTTCTTTTCGAAACGAGCAAAAAACTCAGTCACTGCTGTCTCATCAAATGCGGGTACTAACTTAATTAAATGCGAAAGTGAGTCTGTAACCCGGTGCCCACCACGGAGATGACGCCCCGTGGTCTCTACTCTAGACTTCTCGACATCCATTTCAGCCTGGTACCTGGTTGCATCCTGATTGGCTTGGATTCTAGCAACCTCTATGCGTTCTATACTAGCCTGTTGTATCTGAGTCTCCTGCAGCTTAAACTTAGCTAGTTCTAGCTGAAATAACATCTCAGGAGACAGACCTGGGGGGGGAGAGCACAAAATGGGGGATCCACACCGAGACGTGTTTACGGGTAAGCCAGCTTGCCATTGAGAACCCTCCTGCTGCATCGTGCTAAGACTCGCTGGCTGAGGGCCCAGCTCAGGGGTAGAGTGGAATGGAGGCTTGGAGGGAACCCCCCAAGACCCCACTCCACCCACCGCCCCATCGCCATCACCCAACAAACATGCCACCAAATTCTTCCTGGGCCAACTGTCAGGACAGTCCCGCCCCAAAACCGTGGCTAAACAGCGAAGACCGTAACAATCAATAGCCTGCAGGCGCTGTTCGGTCAAAGGTGTCTGCAAAAATGCCCGGGCATCCCTCTCTCCACTTATAACACTCCCCTCCCTAAACATCTGTTGTACTTGCTGGTTACTAGGCTGTACCGTGTTATCCTCCCCCGTAAATGATGAGTCATTAGACATAGTGCTGGTTATACAATTGCTGTTCATAAAAAAAAAGAAGTGCTTATTACTAATTGCAGTCTCGACTCACAAAATGTTAAAGATGCTTGAATGACTCTACTCTAGACACCCCCAACGAAACAATCTGCAAGTCCACCAATACAATAATGACACAATAAAAATTCCTCCAATATGCAAGAAAATTCTAGCCAGCTCTACTAGGTAGCATAGAATAGTTCTCCAAAAAACATGTGATAGGATACTACTGAATCTTGTGCAAGGTCGCCATTTTGTTACGGCTGGATCGGCAATACATATTCGGGATTCTTGATCGTAGGACAGAAATGGCTTATGTGACAACGACACGCTCGATTCCAGTCCCAAATACTATATGCTCCAGACAACAAAAGCACCAACGCCCTACAGAGTTATCGTCTATGGTAACGAGGTACCTTAACTCGGCGAAAGTGTACAACAGGGGTAGGCTATGAGGCTAAACTCCCTCAGACATTTATAGGTTACGTTATTACTAAAGAAATGCAATACTCAAGAAACTACGTTAATATTAAGCCTCTAATAATGTAGAATAGAAGCAGGCTAAAGGTATGACAGTGAAATGCTAAATGACAAATGTACACGCCTACTTGAAAGCGCGTGCACTAGAATAACTGTCCCCTACTAACATGCACTAGCATGTAGCATACAAGATGTTCATGATCCAGTAGATACCTAATAATACACATGGAAGGAACATAAATAGTAGTCACTTATTGTAATAATGAATCTATACTTGGAATAACTAAAAGGTTGCAGGCAACAGTACTGCGCCGGTAGCCTACTACCGCATAGGCTACTTCGCTTCTCTCACTCTGTCTCCCCTCTGAGTCTGTATGCGCCCTACGCAACAGAACTCCGGACACAGCAGCAAAACGACAGTGCAGTTAATTGATACATGAAAGTATTAATAGTGTTGTCTTGTGTGTGAGTAATGTGTACTGTAAAGTGTTACATACATAAACTTAAAGAGAGCTGCAATGCATAGTAAAATAAAGATATCACCCACTCATCATCCCCATGTGTTCTAGCTAGCAGGCCAAGTCACAGGAACAACGAGTCCCAGCACCGAAAGCGAGAACCCAGGAAAAGACT
Organism: Lithodes maja; assembly: GCA_037953745.1. Taxonomy (NCBI): domain Eukaryota; kingdom Metazoa; phylum Arthropoda; class Malacostraca; order Decapoda; family Lithodidae; genus Lithodes; species Lithodes maja. Next base: position 4,539 of record JBAKBP010002702.1, read on the forward strand.
GCAGAGAACACAAGGACAGATAAATTACGTTACTCTACTATACCGGCACTACGAGCGAGCTGTAGTCTCTGGTACTACACTCGCTCCTGGCTCGGTAGGCAAATCAAGGCTAAGTCCTCGCCCCTCTACAGACAACTCCTGGGCATGGTCGGGCTCTTACACATGGCACCAGTCTAGTCACAAATTGGATGATGAGCTGGGCATATAACTCGTGAACATGTAGAACGTTCACCAACTATCCTCATCAAGAAGATCGCTGTTCACATTAACCCCTTAAATCTAATACATGTAAATATATGCTTGTCCTAAGAGTAATACGAGAGGTGAGTGCTGAAACTCCTTTAGGACCTCAAGGGAAGGGTATGCATTTAAATAGAGAGAAAAATGAAATGAGAGTAATGTCGTCAGAGAGAAAGAGTGCAACCGTGAGAAATTGGGAGAGAGGGCAAGGGATGTTAGAATCTCAAAGGTTCTAGGCAACCTGGTCATAGAGCACACAGCGAGCCTCCAGGCAATGTGCTGTACGACAACATGGGCAGCCCAAGCAGCATAGGCAGGCGGCAATGTACTACCAACCCTGTCGCACCTAGCTATAAGCGCAGGGCTGCCAACCGGTCCATACGTCTGGCAACCACCCCCCCGGCAGCGTGGCGCACCGCTACCCTCTCGCTCTGAAGTCTAACTCACTCTCTCTCTCTGAATTCCTATCATCTCATCTATCAACTTCTCTATTGATACTACATATTAAATGGAAGGTCTCGACATGGCTTAAAACAAAACCCACCACTGGTTAGCAAATGACGAGACCTTTGCAGAGATACAAAGAACATAGTTATACGTTGTCACACTCAATATAAGCAGCCAGCATGGTACACGGTCCGTGACGGTACAGTGGAGTACCAAGGAGTACAATCAGGTTACGTTGCTACGCACTGGGTGCGTCACAATATACTCCAACTCATCCCTCAGAGCGGATAGTTTTATGGGGGGCACACGGTATGGGATTGACTTAAAGGGTAGATGGTGCCCCACGTCAACATCATGCATAGCCTGAGTAGTGAGGCCTGGATGTTCAGCGAATACAGTGGGGTATAAACCGAGCAACTGACGGATAGCTTCAAATTGCGGCTCAGGCAAATGGGCTATAGCCTCGTCAGCCCTTAGGCTCGAGTTCCCCGCCCACTGATCCGCTGAAACATGGTGATCCCAGCTATCCTCCTCTGAAGCTTGACTGTCCCCCTCTCCTTCTCCACCACGGCCGCAACAAGCCAACACAGGGACAGTGAGAGGCTCAGAGGGGCGCCTCACATACTCTTTTATCAGGTTCACGTGACATAACTGATTCTTCTTCCTCCTGTCTGGAGTGGCAACAAGGTAATCTAGGTCCGAAATTTTCTCCACAATTTTATAGGGTCCAGTATACTTCGCCGACAAGGGGTTACCCACCAAAGGCAACAAAATCAACACCTCCTGTCCCACAATGAACTCCCGGAGCTTCACTTTGCGATCATACCTGTCCTTCATTAAAGCTTGTGACCCTGTTAAATTCCGACCTGCCATCTCCAGACTCTTAAGCATGCGCTCACGGCTTTCAAACACATACTTCAACAAGGAACAAGGCGGCACAGTTCCTTCCCAAATTTCCCGCAGCATATTAAGGGGGCCCCTGACTCGGTGTCCAAAAATCAGCTCGTTTGGACTAAATCCCAGGCTCTCACCAGGCACTTCCCGAGCAGCAAACAGTACATACGGCAATCCAAGATCCCAATCTCTTCCGTTATCAGCACAATAACACCTGAGCATGCTTTTAAGGGTGGCATGCCACCGCTCAAGCACCCCTTGGCTCTCAGGGTGATACGCTGACGATACCACCGCCCGTATTCCATGCTGTTGCATTGTTTGCTTAAAGAGATTGGAGGTGAAATTGGACCCCTGATCAGACTGAATCTCCTCCGGGTACCCGTACCTTGAAAAGTACCACAACAAGTTACTGACTACTGTCTTAGCCATGCCGTTTTTCATGGGGTATGCATCGGGGTATCTAGTGGCAACATCCATGATGGTTAACAAAAATTTATTACCAGCCTTTGTGGGAGGGAGGGGACCAACCATGTCAACAACAATCTTACTAAAAGGTGGCCCAATTACAGGAATAGGGTGCAACGGAGCTTTAGGAATAACTTGGTTTGGTTTCCCGACCCGTTGACAAATATCACATGAGTTTATCCAGGACTGCACATGAGACTTCATCCCCGGCCACCAAAACAACTTCCCCAAAGCCGCCACCGTTTTTCTTACCCCCAAATGTCCTGCCAGCGGTGTGTCATGCGCCAAACTCAGTAGGCTATCCCTGCACTCCCGCGGCACCATCAACTGGTCCACTACCCCGGACCCCATCTTCCAGCTACGGTTAGGGTCTTGAAAACGCCGATACAGGATGCCATCTAAATAAAAAAAATCTCCCGGCTGTGCATCACCGTCCTCGTCGAGCTCCACAGCTCCATTAGCACACGTTTGGAGCTCAGGGTCCTCCAGCTGCAACCGACGTATATCTGAGGGTGCCAAGCGATCTAACTGCTCCCGGAGCAATGCATGACCCTCCCCGATACTGAGCTGCTCCCTCTGTCTCTCTCGATGTTCATAACGTTGCTGTCGTGGAGACTCGTCATGCCCAGCCTCGTCACTCTCGATGACAGGCCCAGGGGCTACTCCAGAACTAAGTAATGGTGCTAATACTGAATCACCCAGGAGAGCCGCTGAGTCAAAACTCTTAAAACCAACTCCAGCTTTAGCCTCCTCCTGTTGATCGTTCCTCTGCTGGTCTGAAGACGGAGGACTAGGCTGTGACACTTTAGCTGCCCGAGCTCGGGTGACAGCACACGCCATGGGTTGTGCCTGGCACCGCTCGACCCACTCTCGCTCTTCCCTACTCACGTCGGCCGGCCTCTCGGCAACGACTAAGGGTAGAACCTCAGAAGCGGGCATTGCAAAGTCGTTGCCGAGAAGAAGGTCGACGCCCTCCACTGGCAGTTTCTCCACAATCCCAACATCCAATTCACGTGCCACACCATCCACCTCCAACTCCAACCGCACCAGCGGGTATGACCGAGTTGCATTAATACCCTGCACCACCACCACCCGAGCCGCATTTATAGGGTAGCCAGTCAAGTTTTTCATCAAAGTCTGGGAAGCACCTGTATCACGCAAGACCTCTACTCCATGCTTGCGCCCCGCCCACATCACGCAACCCCGTCCTCTATGGTCGCAAAAAACATCCTGAGCAGGGTTCGAGCCTCCCAGGTGCTTCTGCATTGGCTGTGCCTCAGCCTCTGACGAACTGCCCCGGGCAAACTCAGAAGGCTTCAGAGACACACCAATGTTGCAGGCCAAAGACACAGCTGCTGTAGGTGGTTTGCTAGGACAGACTCTTGCAAAGTGCCCCTTTTTATGACATTGATAACACTCTAACTCCCCTTTGGGCTTCCCTTGGTACTGGGAAGGGCCCGGCCCCTTCTTAAATGGGACGGTGCTAGTCTTGTGGTCAGTCTTGGTATCATAACTCTTGTACTTGTTTGCATAAGATATATTACTAACTCGGGGGGGTGGGGCGTCACGCCCCTTGTTACCTGCCTCACTACGCTGGGCAGACCCGCACCCACGAATTAATGATAGCCGGAGGTCAGCCATCTCAGCTGCCTCCTGTAGAGTTTTTGGATTCTTTTCTTTAATAGTTAAAGTCATTTCTGCACCTGTACACTTATAAAACTGCTCGAGCAGAAACAGCTCAGTCAACTGTTCGGCCGTCTCAGCTTTCTCAGAACGTGTCCAGTTTGTAAGTGCATCTTTTAAGTCCCGGGCATGTTCAAGAAAGGTCGCCTCCCTAGTCTTTGTAACACCCCGAAACTTCAATCGATATGTTTCTGGTTGCAACTCGTATGCCCGTAGGACAGCTCTCTTCAATTCTGGGTAGTCAATGCAAGACTCTAAAGGCAGTGCATCATAAGCCTTCAGACCCTTACCCGTAAGTCTTGAGGAGACCAGAGCTGCCCACTTCTCTTCAGGCCAATTATGCTCCCTACACTTCTTCTCAAAACGATTAAAAAATTCTGTGACTTCAGTTTCACTAAATGCCGGCACCAATTTGACTAAGTGAGACAAGGACTGTTCTCTTACTTGGCCCTCCCGGCCCATCCGAATCCCTGTCGACTCTGCACGAGTCTTATCTAAGTCTATCTGAGCACAATATTTCTCGGAGTCGTATCTAAGCTCAGCCTCGTGCCTCCTAGTCTCAGCCTCAATCTCATGCCTCCTAGTCTCATTCTCCTGCTTCCTAGCCTCAACCTCAATCTCATGCCTCTTAGTCTCATTCTCCTGCCTCCTAGCCTCAATTTTAGCAAGCTCAAGTTTAAATATCATATCTGGAGACAGGCAGGAAGAGGGAGCTGCCACTACTGAAGGAGGGGGGGCAAGAACTGGGGAACCACCATACGCACCGCCCGAGGGCACTCCAATCTTCCAATTCTCATCCCTCTGTGGGAGAGTGCTAACCTCCGGCAACTGAGTGGACGGCACTGTGGGAGTCGAGTGAGAGGGGATCTGGGGAGGAACCCCCCCAAACGCCCTCTCCTCCGAAACCCCATGTCGCCCACGCAACACCCAGGAAATCAGCTCCCCCTTGGACATCCCTCCTACATTGGATAGACCCAAAACCTTGGCTATCAGGTGCAAGCCATAAACATTCACCCCAGTCAGCCTCTCCTCCGTCACGTGGTACCGCTTACTCACAAAAAGTCTAGCATCCTCCTCACTAGTTACTAACGGCACCTCCTCACTTAGCATCTCTCGCTCCTCGTCAGTACTAGGGCACGACATACTGAAGTTCACAAAAAATTCTCGAGACAAAAGTGTTAAACTCCCTTATGTAAGCACTAATTACTAAATTAACTGGAGTCTCTTAAATGCTCTCCTAATTGCCTTACAAAAAAAAAATATTCTTCAATATGTACGCTAAAGTACGAACAAACAAATGTTGTACAACTCTGCAAAAAATTATACTGTTCACAAAATCCTAAGCAAGGTCGCCATTTGTTACGACCGGGCACTCGGGTACACTAGGGCTCTTACACAGGACTCGAGTATGGCTCGCTGCCACAACGGAAACACACGATCCCAACCCCAGAGTACTGCCAGCCGAACAAAAAACGCCACTACCCTCCAGAGTTCTATCTGCTATAACGGGGTATACAAGAACTCGGTACTAGCGTTTCACACAACAGACTAATAACAAGACGGGAGTTATCTAGTCTGGTCAACAATCAAACAAAGAAGAAAGTACTACAACACTAAAGAATAGTGTTGGCCGAAGCCGAAGTAATCCACCCTTGAACTAAGAACTTAAGAAGTCCTCCACCCTCTACTTCGGATCGGCACTATTACGTTACGTTAAACAATAGTCCTCGAGCATCAAGCAAGGAATCTTCTGATAAGTTAGATGCTTCTCGAATACTCATAAGAAGTAAGTATCGGATTTTGAACAGCAATTTAATGAATAACTCACTGGTAATTAAAGGCTTTAAATTGACATAAGAAGAATTATAAGAATAAGCAATAGGATATGGCAAACATTAAGAAGAAGTACTCCGACAATGCACTGGCAATAGCCTACTAAGATTGTGCTCGTGGGCCACTAATCTCTGAAGTAGCTAAGCGTGCCACACATGAAATCAATAGTGCTTAAACAATAATATACATAAGGAGAAGCTTCAATACTATACTGTATCTGCTGGTCGAGCAAAGTCTAGCTGGGATATCCTAAGGTTAAGAGACAATGGCTGAGCAAGCGGCTCGTAGCCTAGCGAGGTCCTTAAGACTGTGCGGCCAAATTACGGTAATTGACGGGATGCTCTCTTGAGAGATCCAGATCACTAGTATCTGGTTCTCTCCTGGCGATCCTCTCAAAGTCAAGCAAATGAGATAGCACAGTGTTGGGTGGCACAGGCAAAAGCCCTCACTCGCAACACAGTGCTAACTCCCACGGTACACAGTCAGAAAGAACCACCTAGGCGTTCCACGTCTCCGTTGCAATTGTACTGGTTCAACCGCAACCTAGTACTCATAGGAAATCACAACTCAGAAACCCTATCCCAGTCTAGCATTGCCTAAACCAGCAGAAAACAGGAACATGAATAATCGCACACAGGGAAATGCATATACGAGTGCAACAAACATCAATCAATCCTATTCTAGTTAACCCTTCCAAAAATAGGCTATCTAACAGGCACTTATCTCGTGAGAACTCAAGCGATAATACTTTGGCTGACTAAATCTGCACCAAAGGGGTCATGGAGGTTAAACAGGGACGAGAAGAGAAGAAGATAGGCTGTTCAGAGAGTAGAGAAAGTTCACACCAGTCGGAAGAATATGGATAGTTGCAAGGGATATGAGAAGTCGCTTTGCCTGATGAGTTCTGAGGAAAATGCGGCGGGACCTCCCTTTTTATACTCGGCCCTTTAGTGAGCATAACGCCAACTACTAAGGACCGCCCACTGGCAATCATGACGTCATATTCTCTCTCAATCTGGGATCGACAAAGAACTTCCCACGCGCTGAGAGGGAGGAAGGGGGGAGGGAGGAGGGAGTGAGGCCTACACACCTCGTGGCGCGCTCACTGGCCGTCGTTACATAACTCTCTCTCTCATCATTGTATATAAGTCCCACACACAATACTTATAACTAATGATCTAAAATAGAACTCGTTGACTTAGAAGAAAACAAAATACATAATGATAATACTTATAGTACAACGGTTCACATAAACTGAGTTAGGAAACTCTACACAGACTACAGCCAAAGTTCCTGCCCTGACGATCCTAGCGAGGGTGGGGCCTGACTGGGCGTTCTGTACAGCATGCTCATACTCGACATGCGTCACACCATGTTTCAGCGGATCAGTGGGCGGGGAACTCGAGCCTAAGGCTGACGAGGCTATAGCTCATTTGCCTGAGCCGCAGTTTGAAGCTATCCGTCAGTTGCTCGGTTCATACCCCACTGTATTTGCTGAACACCCAGGCCTCACTACTCAGGCTATGCATGATGTTGACCGTGGGGGACCATCTACCCTTTAAGTCAATCCCGTACCGTGTGCCCCCCATAAAACTACCCGCTCTGAGGGATGAGTTGGAGTATATGCTCGGTAGAGGGTTGATAGAGAAAGGCACCGTTAAATGGACTTCCCCCGTAACACTGCAGCCTAAGCCAGATGGCAAGGTACGCTTCTGTATTGATTTCCGTAGGCTAAACGGTTTGACTCCAACTAACCCATATCCTCTTCCTCGGGTTGATGATAGTGTTGATAAAATTGGTAATGCTCGGTTTTTGTCTAAAGTAGATTTAGTAAAAGGTTACTGGCAAGTACCTTTGTCCGAGCGTGCTAAAGAGGTATGTGGTTTTGTGGTGGACGGGAGTACTTACCGGTGTAATGTTATGCCCTACGGACTTAAGAATGCACCAGCAACGTTTCAGAACCTGATGAATGAAATTGTCAAGGACATTCCAAATTGCACCGTATACTTGGACGATGTAATCATTTATGATGACGACTTTGAGAGCCATTGTGAGCACCTGGAGACCTTGTTCCGGAAACTTAGTGAAGCAGGTCTGGTAGTAAATTTGGCAAAGTGTGACTTCGTAAAAGCCACTGTGCAGTACCTTGGGTTTGTAGTGGGAAGGGGACAGGTGTGCCCTCCTCAGAACAAGGTACAGGCTATCAATAAATTTCCGCACCCAACCACCAAGAAGCAGATTATGAGATTCTTGGGTATGATAGGCTACTACAGACGCTTTATAAAAGGTTACTCCACGGTGTTGGCACCTCTCACAGATTTGTTATCTAAAGACAAAAAGTTTTTGTGGGCGCCTGAGTGTGAAAAGGCTTTTAATTTGGTGAAGCATTTGCTGTGTACTCACCCGATACTCAGGGCCCCAGACTTTAACAGGCCTTTTCAGCTGGCAACAGATGCTAGTGGTGTAGGGGCTGGTGCCGTCTTGCTACAGACAGACAATGAAGGTGTGGAACACCCAGTAAGTTTCTTTTCTAAGAAGTTCAATGCTGCACAAAAGAACTATTCTACAATAGAAAAGGAATTACTGGCGATTGTGCTGTCGCTCAGGCACTTCGAGGTGTATGTTCCAGCCTATGGCCCAGTCGTGGTTATCTACACTGATCATCACCCTTTGAGATTCCTAAATCAATTTCACAATCGCAATATGAGACTGACCAGGTGGTCTTTGATGTTGCAGGAGTATAACCTGGACATCCGTCATATTGCGGGATGTGACAATGTGATCGCGGATTGTTTATCGAGGGTAGATGATCAGTCGTAGGCTATCACAGGTGTATGATCCCGGAGAGATTGACACACGGGTAGCCTCCTGCTTTAGTTTGAGTAGTATTTTGCGCTTGGTGCTTGTTGGCTCGCGGTTGTAGCCCAGCGTATTGGGTCGTAAAGCAGGAGTTGAGCGTTTGGTATAGAAGAAAAAATAGGCTGCCCTTATAGTGCAGCCGGAAAAAAACATATTAAAATATAAAAATCATAAAAAAACTCTTTCTTTTGTTATAGATAATTGTATAAGTTTGTCATAGCCTATAGAGTTTGAGTAGTCCACGAACTATCAAACGGCTGAGCTGCTGTAAGCTCGCTCTGGGAGCATGATATTATGTCTTTTGCTATTGTTTGGAGGAGTTATGAAATGTGAATTTTTTTTTTATAAGATGTGTTTTAGTGATAAACTCAGCGTGTTTTAGTGCCATGCGGTCGCTGGGTGTGAGGGGTTTGATGAGGTTCTGCGTGTCAGATTTTAGCTCAGGGTTGAGCAAGTAAAATCTTGGGGGAGGTGTGACGCATGCCGAGTATGAGCATGCTGTACAGAACGCTCAGTCAGACCCCACTCTCGCTAGGATCGTCAGGGCAGGAACTTTGGCTGTAGTCCGTGTAGAGTTTCCTAACTCAGTTTATGTGAGCCGTTGTACTATAAGTATTATAATTATGTATTTTGTTTTCTTCTAAGTCAACGAGTTCTATTTTATATCATTAGATATAAGTATTGTGTGTGGGACTTATATATAATGAGGAGAAGAGAGAGAGTTATGTAACGACGGCCAGTGAGCGCGCCACGAGGTAGGTAGGCCTCCCTCCCTCCTCCCTCCTCCCTCCTCAAGCGCGTGGGAAATCCTTTGTCGATCCCAGATTGAGAGAGAATATGACGTAATGATTGTCAGTGGGCGGTCCTTAGTAGTTTGCGATATGCCGCTAGAGGGCCGAGTATAAAAAGGAGAGGTCCTCGCCACAATTCTTTAGAACTCATCAGGCAGAGCGACTTCTCATATCCCTTGCAACTATCCATATTCTTCCGACTGATGTGAACTTTCTCTACTCTCTGAACAGCCTATCTTCTTCTCTTCTCGACCCTTTATAACCTCAATGACCCCTTTGGTGCAGATTTAGTCAGCCAAAGTATTATCGCTTGAGTTCTCACGAGATATATGCCTATTAGATAGCCTATTTTGGAAGGGATAACTAGAATAGGATTGATTGATGTTTGTTGCACTCGTATATGCATTTCCCTGTGTACGATTATCCATGTTCCTGTTTTCTGCTGGTTTAGGTAATGCTAGACTGGGATAAGGTTTCAGGAGTTGTGATTTCCTATGAGTACTAGGTTTTGGTTGAACCGGTACAATTGCAACGGAGACGTGGGAAGCCTAGGTGGTCTTTCTGACTGTGTACCTTGAGAGTTTAGCACTGTGTTGCGAGTGAGGGCTTTTGCCTCTGCCACCCAACACTGTGCTATCTCGTTTGCTTGACTTTGAGAGGATCGCCAGGAGAGAACCAGATACTAGTGATCTGGATCTCTCAAGAGAGCATCCCGTCAATTATCGTAATTTGGCCGCACAGTCTTAAGGACCTCGCTAGGCTACGAGCCGCTTGCTCAGCCATTGTTTCCTAACCTTAGATATCCCAGCTAGACTTTGCTCGACCAGCAGATACAGCATAGTATTGAAGCTTCTCCTTATGTATGTTATTGTTTATGCACTATTGATTTCATGTGTGGCACGCTTAGCTACTTTAGAGATTAGTGGCCCACGAGCACAATCCTAGTAGGCTATTGTCAGTGCATTGTCGGAGTACTTCTTCTTAATGTTTGCCATTTACTATTGTCTATTCTTATAATTCTTCTTATGTCAATTTAAAGCCTTTAATATTAGTTAATTGCCAGTGTGTTACTTATTGAATTGCTGTTCAAAATCCGATACTTACTTCTTACGAGTATTCGAGAAGCATCTAACTTTATCAGAAGATTCCTTGCTTGATGCTCGAGGACTATTGTTTAACGTAACGTAATAGTGCCGATCCGAAGTAGAGGGTGGAGGACTTCTTAAGTTCTTAGTCAAGGGTGGATTACTTCGGCTTCGGCCAACACTATTCTTTAGTGTTGTAGTACTTTCTTCTTTGTTTGATTGTTGACCAGACTAGATAACTCCCGTCTTGTTATTAGTCTGTTGTGTGAAACGCTAGTACCGAGTTCTTGTATACCCCGTTATAGCAGATAGAACTCTGGAGGGTAGTGGCGTTTTTTGTTCGGCTGGCAGTACTCTGGGGTTGGGATCGTGTGTTTCCGTTGTGGCAGCGAGCCATACTCGAGTCCTGTGTAAGAGCCCTAGTGTACCCGAGTGCCCGGTCGTAACACTATGTGTTGTGTGTCCATTGCTTATTGCTATTGTGTTGATTAAGAGAATTAAGGCCAGTCCTTACCCAGAAAAGCGATGCCTAAGTTGATGATAAACGCTGATTCCTAAGTTGGAAATCGCAATCAGATTATCTCACGTAATTTGAAAACGTGGCGTAAATGTTTCGATCTAGTGTCTATTTAAGGGTGTAACTTTAAGAATATATATATATATTACAGAGAGAGAAGTACTGAAATGTTCAGAGAAACCTAAGTCCAACAAATCACCTAGACCTGACACAATCTCACCTATAGTTCCAAAAGAAGCTAAATGTGAGCTCTTCAAACCACTGACATTGCTTTTCAATAAATCCTTGCAGTGCATGACTATGCCTGATGAGAGGAAGCTCACTAACGTACCACCAATATTAATAAAAAGGCAGCAAATCTATACCTACTAACTATCGTCCAATTAGCTTAACCTCAGTTGTCTGTAAAATGCTAGAAACACCCATAAGAGACACTCATGAATCACTTAGAGGAAAATAACACAATCAAAGATTCTCAGCATGGCTTCTGTAACAAATGTTTCTGCTTGACAAACCTCTTACACTTCTTCCACGATATCCTTAACTTATATGAAGTGAGTAAAGCTGTAGATATCCTTAACTTATATGAAGTGAGTAAAGCTGTAGATATCCTTAACTTATATGAAGTGAGTAAAGCTGTAGATATCCTTAACTTATATGAAGTGAGTAAAGCTGTAGATATCCTTAACTTATATGAAGTGAGTAAAGCTGTAGATATCCTTAACTTATATGAAGTGAGTAAAGCTGTAGATATCCTTAACTTATAATTATGAAGTGAGTAAAGCTGTAGATATCCTTAACTTATATGAAGTGAGTAAAGCTGTAGATATCCTTAACTTATATGAAGTGAGTAAAGCTGTAGATATTATATACCTTGATTTTCAAAAGGCCTTAGACAAAGTAGGCCTACCCCACAAACGTTTATTGATATAATTAAAAGTGCATGAAATACAAGGGGGAGTGTTGAGATGGATGGAAAATTGGCTCAGTGAAAGAAAGGAAAGGGTAGGCCTAGTCATAAATGATAAAGCATCGAAATTGACTAATGTAACTAGCGGGGTACCCCAGGGATCGGTTCTAGGGCCAGTTCTCTTCCTAGTTTATATAAATGACATAGATTAGTGCCTCACCTATACAGTCTCAAAGTTTGCAGATGATACAAAAATTGCATATTTATTAGTGGCCCCTCCATCATTGACGACATGCCTTAAACAGTAATGGCACTCTTTGAAGCTTAGAGTCAGCTGTTCAAATCAACCGCCCAAGAGTGTTAAGAGACCAAACATCGTAAGCGTACGCTATTATTCACTTACGGGATCGTCCTTATGAACGGGAGCTCACTACGAAATAACTTAGTAAAAAATATTAGAACTACTAACCTGCTATGCTTCCCATCGTGTGGATGATGATAGCGTGGGTTTGCCCTCAGATGCTGAAGCGCCAAGCACCATTCCTCCTTCTCTCTCTGGGGCTCTTTGCCGTCGGACGTGAGGGTAGGACCTCTCTGCATTCTACGGTCTCTACTAGTGAGTCATTTGCTCATTTGTATTATCTGAGATGTTCTAGAATAGGTTTAGATTAGTTAGGTCGGGCGTTCCGATTGGCACAACCCCCAGGAGTGTGTTAATTAAGGGTGCTTTGTGCTGGCGTCCCCTCGCTTCCCTTATAAACGAGGCCGCCATTGTTTTATTGTTTTTATTGCTCTATGTTTAGCCTAGCTAGTGTTGTGTGAGGCTATATGCTACAGGGCACCGCTTTTCAGCTACCTTTCTGGTGGGTTAAGCGTGTATATCATCATCCGCACATTGTATAGTTTAAGGGTTGCTTCACGTAGTGGAGAGCCTTCTGTAGCTTTTTGCATCGTCTTTTTTCCCTTCGCGACTGTCATCGTGATGGTGGTGCTGGATGGCTGTTCTTCCTGGAGGTAAGAGTGCTGCTGACTTGTCGTGCTTCTTGATCTAGGCCTCGTGGCCAGCCTCTGTTAGGGGTTTATTTCATGGCTAGGATGTCATTATTATTATTATATTATAATAATTTTAGCCATAAGATGTGACCTTCTCTCTCATGACGAATATTGTCGCTGAAGTGAAGGTGTCAGGAGACGTCCTGACTGATTTATGTGTGTTTTGCCAACCCGTTGCAACGAGTTGGAAAACGCAGAGGTTAGGATCTGTTTTTTCCGGCGGGAAGTAGCCGAGTGCTACACTGCCGGATACCTGCTAGCAGCAGTCTACTGTAATTCAAATTCAAGTAACCCGTTCGTGGCCGAGTACCAGAACGAATTCCCGGCGGAAGGAGAAGGCATCCAAAGGGGTTCCAGGGAAGCCGGAATGACTTCCCGGCGGAAGGTGAAGGACTTCACAGAGATTCCGGCGGAGCCAGTATGACTCACCTATATAACTAATTATTCCTCATGCAGCAGGGAAGACTTTTAATCCGTCCTCGCGGCGGAAGGGTAAATTAATTAAACAACCATTTCGGCGGAATGGTAAATAAATATATAAGCCGGTGATAAGTGTTATCATAGATAAGTAGTCTTAATACCTGCAATGGAAGTAACCCAAGGTGTGGGTATTTCCAAAAGGATACACAGGAAACTTAGAGTAGTGGTGATCGCTACTTTTATTTTTCGTGCGTATTCGAGGTTAATGATATGTGTAAATGTCTTGGGTTATCCTTATGAGCATATATTCTTGGAAATTTCTTTACCAGAACCCACACGTCCACCTCGACAACGACCTCCAGACTGTGGGCCGAACCCGACGGGGGTTGGGGGGGGGGGGGGGGGGCGGATTTCGTCATGGAATACGTAACATTTGTAATACACCACTGTGCATGAACGTTCCTATCATTGGACACAAACTTTGTATTAAATGTGTGTCTTGCCTTGATTGCTCTAGAGGACAATGGATGACTAAGAAATGTAGTGTGTGTACTAGACTTTGTGATGGATTGTTTAACCATAAAAAAGCGGCATGTCAAGTGGCTCTATTACAAATTAAAGGTAATTTCAATAACTATACAGAGGAGGTAGCTCATAAAGCATTGCAGTGTGATGACCAGGCCATGGGGGATCATTTGGTGATCAAATATCCGGTAGTTAAACCTTCTAAATCAATTCGTTCTGTGGTGTCTAAAAAGAAACCTTCTAAAGTAATTTTCAAAGAAACTACTAGTACAGACGATGATTCCACTGTTGACAATACTAAGAATAACCCCCCCCCCACCCACCCACCCACCCCCCGCCAGCTGGCGAAACGGTCAACGCCAGATTCGTCACATAAGGAGGGCAGGACCCGGTCAAGATCGCGGTTGACTTGAATCGATCATCTCATTCTACAGGTCAGTCAGGTCCGCCGGCAACCAAGAAGAGAAGAATCACGCCAGAAAAGGTGACGCCGGAGGCTCAGACTTCTGGTAGTTAATGGGTTGTCACATCCCGCATGGCAATGTCGAGTGCGCGGCTCTGGCAAACGCCGATGACGGCACCTGCTGCTCCCGTTTTGACCAAGTCAAAAGTTCAATCTGGCAGGTCGGAGGCGGTGACTGAAGTAATAGAGACGCCGCCAAGGGAAAGTATTAGTAACTTAAGCCAACAGATAGAACAAGTGTCGCAATCTCAAAGGTCATGTTATGTGATTCCCAGAATAAATATGCCGCCGGGTTTCAGTGTACCATGTTCTCGTGTATTTGCACTGGTGTTGACTGAACAGTACCGAGGATATCCTAGCGTCACGGATGAGTACCAAGAGAGGCCTCAAAGCCGGATGTCTGCTATCTCGGAGGACACAGATAAAGACTATGTGCAACAAATAAGTTAGGCTCAGGTACCAGCGTCAGTCCCGGACTTACGTTGGGAAGATTTTGAATGTGATGTGTTGGAACCTGCCGTCCGGTCTGAGGCAGTTCGAACCCGCTCAGCCCGGTCGCTGGAGGCGAGATCAGTTGAGAGTATGGAGTGCCAAGAGATTCCTGATAATGTTTCAGAATAATTGGAATCAGGGCAGAAACTAGCATCGTCAGGACATTCGGATGTTGACTCTGTGGTTTCAATGGACAATTCCAAAGATTTCGTTACTAGGGCTGATTTACAATAATTTGTTGATCAAATGGTGGAAAAATTTAATGTGAGTAAAGTGGTGCCGGAGTCTCCCTCACCATCACAGGTTGCTAGACCGCTGGGTTCCCTAAAGGTATCAACTAAGCAAACTCATTTTCCCTCCCCTATGACATCTAGTCCACCTCCTTTGACGTCAACCTTGACGACCTCAAATGTCCGCGTTGTCACGGACGTGATTACTCCACCTCTTGAGAAAGTCCCACTCAGAAAAGGCCCTATACCTCTCCTATATGGGCCAGATAGGTCTTGGATTGATATTGTCGCTTTAAACCCCCAGGTCGCGCAGCCGGCGATTTTGGGGGAGCTTCCGGTACCTGAACATTGGGGTATTCAGGTTAATGAGAGCAAGAAACTTTGTGCCCTTAACATGTCTGGAGAACTCTTAGACATATCTATTAAGGCCATTCCAAATTTGTATGCCCCGGATTATTTTGTGTATGCACCTTCCCCAGCTTTGCCAACTTCCTCATCTGCACGACTGTATTCAGATTGGTCCAAAGTAGACGGTTTCAATGATGTCAAGGCGCTTGCCAATCTAACGCCGGAATTAGATTAGATTCCAATTAGAGACCAATCTGGAAACCCAGTGCTGCAGATTGGGGAGGTCGGCACGGGGCCTTGGCTTGAATGGGAGGCAGAGGCACAACAATTTGCTTGTACTATAACGAGTAAGTCTTCCTATCAAATACCTCAAGAACAACACAGTTGATTTTCCCTGCCCGTCGCTATAGCCGGGGGCATTCCTAAATCTGTACTTGAATTTCTCACTGCTCCGAAATTGTCATTGTGGGAAATTCAAGAGCCTTTTTCTAGTCCACCACCAGTTCAGCTTGATAAAGACTATATATTACGGCAAAAGGCTTTGAGGCTACTGTCTCAGTTTCTACTCAGTCGCCAGATCGCAGAGTCAATGATCAGGACGACTGAGGCAGTTACGAATTCACAAGCTAAAAAGGCTCTATCTCTCTCTAGGCGGCTTATTCTCCAGAACACTATCCAATCACTTGGTGACATCATGGTCGCCTTCTTGGAGGCGGTCCGTGCTCGTCAGGACTTAAGAGTTTAATTGGTGAAGAAGTTAGAAGTTGCCGGAGGAAATTGGGCGCTGATTAGTCCTTTCCCCAGTATTAACCCCAAATCTTGTGTGCCATGATATTAGGAGGACTGTGTTTAGCCGTAGACTCTGCCAGGCAGACTACTTCCGCGCCGCGGAAGGAGTCAAATCAATTTCACAAGCCAAAATGTATTCAAGAGAGTCACCCAAGTGGGACTAAGTTTTTTTCAGCCTTCAAAACCCCTTCCGCGCCGGGAAGCAGTAGTTATACCAAGAGTAAACAACAAGGTAAAGGCTCGGGTCAGTCTAAGAGTAAGTCGGGACAGGAGTCATGGCCACCTACTACCAGCCAGCCGTCTAAAACCACCACATCCCACTCAAAAAATTAGTCAACCACAAAACTCTCTCACTCCCGGGGCCCACGAAGGGCGAGTTGGATTCGAGCGTAGTTCTGCCGGACATGTCCAGTTGCATGACTGGATCATTCCGGACGTGTCACCGGGCTTGACCCCGGCGGACTTGGGCACGGACAGTGGTACTAAAGGGCATCACTTGGCGGTGGCTCCGACGACCTCGTTCACGTCAACCTTTAGAAGTCAACAATGTTTCTTTAGAGGTGGAGTCACTAGTCCAAGAAATGATAACCAAGCATATCATTGTCCCGGTCAATCCAACTTGCCCCCTTTACACATCCAGAATTTTTCTTGTGCCAAAGAGGGACAGTGCTCAGATGAGGCCGGCCTAACCAACCGGGAGGTCTCTGGTTAAATAGAACAGGTACACGTCTTACAAAGCGGCATTTAGCAGCTTTATTATAGTTGATGTGATCCCGGAATGCAATCCGGGAACCGTGGGACGTGCGCATGACATTTGGAAATGGGCAGTCTCACTTAGGTTCTTATAGAATTTTTCAGTCACTGATATTCAGCAGACGCAGTAATGGGCATCCAATCACACCTTCCTAACGCATTACCTGTCTATTACTGTAGATAAACCAAGCATGACCTGCGTTGCATTGAGACAACGAGTCTAATGGTCTGGTGCTTTTTATGATTTATTGTTAGTTATAAGAAGTTACATTGATAGCTAAGACCCTCAGCCCCGCTGGACATGGTTGTAAGTGCGCAGGTGCACTGTGATATCCTTGATCTCAAAGGACTGGAACTGCAGTCAAGAAACAATTTTTGCTTTTGTATTGTGGATATATCACCAACTATTTTGTGATATTCATTATCATAAGGTTACTCAGGAACTTGCAATATAGTTACGAGTAAGGAATATTTTGTATAAGGTATAAGAATATATATTCATAGACAAAGATTTTATTTTTAAAACAGTTACAATGATGTATACATTTAAGTTATCTGTTTTTATACATGCAACCAATAGATTATATGTTATGAACCTTTTCTACAATTACTATCCCATAATTTCAGAAAGTGGTTGCACACAGGTATTTCTTTAAGTACGCTACCTGTATTATCTTTTATATTTTTATGTATTGTGTATACAAAAATAAAGAAAAGTTAAAGCTCTATATCGGGTTTAGTTTCATCCTATTGTTGATTTGTTAGTGGTTTGATATTTGTCACGAATGTCCCCCTCCAGCCTTTGGATATCAGGCATATCATCAATGATGGAGGGTCCACTAATAAATTATAGGTTTGAGTCCCGGAGGGAAGAAGGAAAACCGAATATTTAATAGTGGCCCCGGAATCATTGACGATTCCGGCCCTGCCTCCCATCCCCTTCCCATTCGTCTCTGATGTTTCTAAGTTATCTTGATATATCAGTTAACCCGTCCAGCCCCAGCGACGCGTCTGACGCGTCGGCGATGTATGTAACGCACAGCCCCAGAGACGCGCCTGACGCGTCACCCTAATTGCGCCGACCGTAACCTCAGGTGTAGCCACTCAAGAGGGCTCAGATTTGTATGGGAACTGTATACGTATCCCACGCAACCGTGCCGATGGTTGAAAACTCTCAAAGTCCACGTGCGTGCGCGCGAGCGCGCAATAACCTGTTTTTTTTGGGGATAATTGCCTTCAATTTTTTACTCTTATAAAATCCGTTTTCGGGGGCTCTGTAGGACCATTTTTTAAGCTTTTTGAGCGGTTTTTCGTGGTTTTTCCTTCATTCCTAACCCATTCGCTATTGTTTCTGGAATAAAACCATTTTTTGAAAACCGGCCGGGTTCTGGTGCGCAAACATTACAAAACTAGCCGGGGCTCCACGGGTTAAGGAGGAATGACACTTCAGCGTCTGAGAGCATACCCACGCAATCAACATTCACACGATGGGAAGCATAGCAGATTAGTAGTTCTAATATCTTTCTTTTTATTATTTTTTACTAAGTTTTTTCGTAGTGAGCTCCCGTTCATAAGGACAATCCCGTAAGTGAATATGAGCGTACGTTTATGATGTTTGGTCTCTTAACACTCTGGGGCAGTTGATTTGAACAGCTGACTCTAAATTTCAAAGAGTGCCATTACTGTTTAAGGCATATCGTCAATGATTCCGGGGCCACTACTAAATATTAGTAAAGTAGAAACACCCTCCGCCAATCACCGCGCTCCCTTTCGCTTACTTGCAAAGCCAGCTGATTTTGACAGCTCACGGCTGCAATGTGCCAGGCCCCGCCCACCAGCCAATCAGCGGCCTCCATTATCGAAGCGCAAAGCTGGACCTCCTACTCACCCTCAGAAGTCACTCTCTTTCTTTGCTCGAAGAACTCCTTCTGATTATCCTTTGAGTAATACCTCGGTGCCAGCCCTGTACTCCCGTAAGCCACCAAAAGAGGGTTATAATCAACTTCCTGGAACTTACTATGAAGAGAAGAGAGAGGAGGTGAAGGAAGCAACAAGTCAGTGCGAACATACAGCCGGGCAAGCCCACCAGCCAATCACAGCGGGCGAGAGCGTGAGGCCTGAGTATAAAGGTAGCCGCGCGCAGACTCCCGAGGTCACTCACCCCTCAGAGCTCACCGGGTCCACATACTGCAACCTACTTGCTCTCCCTCTCACCCGGGCACAAAAGGACACCAGGAGCCCACTTTTCCAGCTACTTTGCCCTCATCTAAACACAGTTCCAGACACACACACACCTGATCCAGCATACCAGAATACATTTGTTTAAGGACCAATATTGGGCCCGCATATTATAAGGAGAGTAAGAGAGATTGGTGGACAAACCTGGTGGTGATCTATATATAAATTGATGTGTCCTCTAGGACAAGACTAAAGGAAAAATAATTTAGACTTACCTATATATATAAAGATGATGATGTGTTTATTAATTAGTTATTTTTGTTAGCACCGGCACCAGCCGAAGAGTTATTAGATAGGATCTGATAGGAGAGATTAAAGATTAAAAGAGCAGGGGAAAGACCACTTGTGTTAATAAATGAGGCAACCAAAGTTAAAGAGGGAAACAGTGTTTAGTTGCCGAATAGAGTAAAGATTAAAAGAGTAAAAGTCAAGAGGGGAGGAAAAGAATACTTTTGTTACTAAATGAGGCAACCAGTAAGTTAAATAGGGAAACAGTTGTTCAGTTGCCTAATAGATTAGCTATAGCTAGGGATGGACACTAGTCCCTATGAATCATTTATTAAGTTGTGTAAAAAGGAAACTGTGAAGAAGGACACTAGTCCAATGTGAGTTGCGTTATTAGTAAGTCTAAAAGAGTTATTCCGTGTATGCGTCTGAGGCACGGTCCATCTTTTGTTAGTACGATAATTGATTCAGGTGAAGGGTAACCTAGCGTGTTGGTAACAGGGTTACTAGAGGGTAAATTCAGAAGATGAAATTGAGATAAAGATTGTACACCTAATTGTGAAGTAACTGGGTGACGGAACCCAATAGAATTATTGAGATAAAGATTGTAAACCTAATTGTGAAGTAACTGGGTGGCGGAACCCAATAGAATTATTGAGATAAAGATTGTAAACCTAATTGTGAAGTAACTGGGTGACGGAACCCAATAGAATTATTGAGATAAAGATTGTAAACCTAGATTGTGAAGTAACTGGGTGACGGAACCCAATAGAATTATTGAGATAAAGATTGTAAACCTAATTGTGAAGTAACTGGGTGACGGAACCCAATAGAATTATTGAGATAAAGATTGTAAACCTAATTGTGAAGTAACTGGGTGACGGAACCCAATAGAATTATTGAGATAAAGATTGTAAACCTAGATTGTGAAGTAACTGGGTGACGGAACCCAATAGAATTATTGAGATAAAGATTGTAAACCTAATTGTGAAGTAACTGGGTGACGGAACCCAATAGAATTATTGAGATAAAGATTGTAAACCTAATTGTGAAGTAACTGGGTGACGGAACCCAATAGAATTATTGAGATAAAGATTGTAAACCTAGATTGTGAAGTAACTGGGTGACGGAACCCAATAGAATTATTGAGATAAAGATTGTAAACCTAATTGTGAAGTAACTGGGTGGCGGAACCCAATAGTGTGATTGAGGTAAAGATTGTAAACCTAGATTGTGAAGTAACTGGGTGGCGGAACCCATATTATACGTGAGATAGACCTTGTAATCTCATTCGGTAATTTGTATGATGTTATGTCATTGTGGAGGTACTTGTGTAGTAACGACGGTTGTGTCAGAGGAATAAATAGATTCTATGTATTGAGGAGACAGATTATATATGGTATAACCTTGGGATTGGGATTCTATGTATTGAGGAGACAGATTATACATGTTATAACCTTGGGATTGGGATTCTATGTATTGAGGAGACAGATTATATATGTTATAACCTTGGGATTGGGAAAAGGCTCAGTAAACGTGGGAAAACCTAAAGAGTAGAGGAACGAATATAACTTTTGTTTTAGTTAGGCAAAGAGCATATGGTTCATTAGGCCCTGGTCTAAATAAAAGACACAGCAGGGTTTTGACTTAATTATTTAGGATTAATCACTAATAACGAGTCGTAGGATTGAAGCCGATTTGAGTCAATACCTGAATAGCGGAGATTCAGTTAGGGAGTAACGGGAACTCTAGGGGTCCAAAGTACAACCTAGCATGAATCGACGTAATATTCAATCTGAATCTTGAACTCATCTCGGCCCGAGCCAAGAACCCATTATTAGGGTAGCTAGGAAGTCTGTTAAATAAAATATACGAACTTCTAAATGACTGTCGAATTATCCCCCGTATTAGTAGCATAAAAGATTTAGAATTAAATACTACAATTAGGTTTTCCTTCTTCCCTTCGGGACTCAAACCTATAATACTGTATTCTCAAATGAACACGTAAAAGATATGCAAAATAACATGGATGAGCTGTCATGTTGGGCTCAAGTTTGGCAAATGAGTTTTGATGTGGATAAATGTAAAGTACTCCATATCGGGACCCGAAATGAAAAAGAAAACTATTCAATTAATGGCATCAGCTTAAGAGTGTAGATAGAGAACCTGATTTGGGAGTAACAATATCGAGTAACCTAAAACCCATGTTCAGTAGGCAATTAAAACAATTGGCTTTATACTGTAGGCAGGTAATTCGAGTATAAATCCAAATATGTAGCCCTCACACTTTACAATTCCCTAGTCCGTCCCATTCTGGAATATTGCGTTCAATCCTGGTGCACCCACTACCAAAAAGATGTTGATGAACTTGAACAATTTCAATAAAAAGGTTACCAATATGTTACCTAATCTAAGAAACAAACCATACGAGGAGCGTTTTAGAGAATTAAGGTTGTTTCCTTTAACCCAGCACATATTATAAGGTGACCTAATTCAAGTCTTCACAATCATCAAAGGCATCAACAATATGAACTGTAATAAGTACTTTACGATCGACCAATCAAACTACAAGCGGGGAAACGGTTTCAAAATCATTGATCAATCTTTTAAATCGCACGAGTCTAAGAATTTCTTCTTCACTTGAGTTGTGAGTTTGTGGAATGGGCTTCCTCGAGATGTTATAGAATGCAGCACCGTTGATTCCTTTAAACATTGCCTAGACAAGCCTCACCTTAAACCCACGACTGATTGCATTTGTAAATGAATGACTTTTTTCTCAGATACATCTAGGATCACTTGTAGCTGTGTTATATTATTTATCCAAATTGTTCCCTACTAACATCTAACCCTGCCAAGGACGTTGGTCGTAAGGCAGTGCTTCCCTTTCCAATTGTCCCTTACCCACTTTGAACCACTGTTGGACACTGTGACCAGCAGTGAATTAGAGGGCAAGCAACCTCGATGGGTCGCTTGACCTGTTGTTGCTTGACTTCCTTTGTACTCTCTTGCTCTCTCTCTCTCTCTCTCTTTTTCGAGAGAGAGAACCTTCAGCTTTGTTAGAATTAAATCCGAACTGCCTAGCAGTGGGCCGCAAGGTCTGTGCAGTCTGTGTATCTATGTAATACTACGTAACTATATTTTTATAATTTGCCATACGACCATTGACCCTTTGACCCTTTCTGGTGGGAAATGTTAATTTATGGCTGGGATATTTTCATTTATTCATAAAACATTAATGATAACAATCAATTAAATAAATTAATATATATAAGGTTGAATAACCTTATGAATTAATTTCATCTGGGGGATATCCCCAACTGTAATTAATTCTACAGCACTAAGCGACGAAGGCTATATAGCACTGGAAACTGTCGTAGCATAGCCGAGATTCGAACCCACGCGGCTAGTCGTCACCAACATAGCGCTAGAGCCTTAGCCCGTTAGACCACGACAGCTCCTTAATATATATAAAACACATTTAAATTAAGTAAAACTGTTCAGCCAAATTATCTGTTTAAGTTAAAGTTTGTTAATGTTATCGATTAACCGACCTACAGTGAATATACCTAACTGTCTCAACTCTGATATATATATATATATATATATGGAGGTAAAATCACAAATACGTGTGATCAATTATGTAGTAAAACTCGCTAGGAAAATTGAAACAATGGAACACCAAGCTTTCGTCTATTATCTCAATACATCTTCAGGGTAATACAAGAAAACAGGGGGAGAGTGAGGCTTAAATACCCGTCCTAAATCATCTGTGAGTTGCTAACTAGCATATAAATACAAAAAGTGTTGCCAGCCTACTGCCTGTTGCCATATTTTTAGGAACATACTTAATTTATATACAAAATATATGTACATATTATATACATTGAAATGTGCCTAACAATACAATCTAATTATATATACAATTTGATACACATCAATGAACTTGCAGATCCCTTTCAAACTGTTATCGTAACTTATGTAAATATGAAGACATACATATACCTGTAGAAATACATATAATTACATATACATACACATATACATGCATACTGTGTACACACATACATTACATACATACACTTAAAAATTACATATATAAGAAAAATAGAAAAAGAAACAAAAAATTATGGGAGTCTGCAGAAAGCCGAAAGGTCACACAAGGCAGATCCTACCCATACCCAACCCTACTTATAAGGCCGAATAGCCTACACCTGGCAAATCCCCCTCACAGCTACACAGTATATAAACACACATATGCATACACACACCTACTTACACACATACATGTACTGTATATATATACATAAACATACATATACACAATAATTATTATAAAACAAAACAAAACACAAAGAAAATACATAGTGATCATACCTCATGTGTATAGTATTAATAAGGTACCTAACAATCTAATACTATGAGGATAGACCTCACATAAAGGGTCAGGTGTCAAACTACAAGCTGTTTCAATCTATGATCTGCCGGTCTGGACATCTATTTCTAGCTCTTTTTATTTTATCATTTTCACTGAGGAGATTTAACAGGATGTTATCTATTTTGTAAAGGCCATCATTTAGATTCATAGTGTTTATACAATCTCTGATCAAGGCGGACTCGGCAAATAGTCTTTCATAATAGCAGCTTGACCAGTAGATCATCTTAGCCTAATCCCAATTTGCATGATGGTTTTGTCTTTGTTTATGTTTAAAAATACCATTAGATTCTTGAGCTGACCTTACTGATTGTTTTTGTTGTTTAACTCTCACCACTAATCTTTTTCCAGTTTGTCCTATGTATATGTCATTGCATCCTTTACACGGAACGAAATATATACCACCTGCATCATTTTTAGGGCTGTTTTTGATCAAAGTAGACTTGACGGAGTTTTCATAATTGAATACTACATTTATATTCAAATTCTTGAGAGGTGTTGTGAGAGATGTTAATTCATCATGATATGGCAAAACTAAGATATTTTTCCTTGAAAAGGGAGCTTTATTATTTACATTATAGAAGTTTTTTTTCGGCTTTGGCTAAACTTTGATCAACAAGACTTTCAGGATAGCAGAGGGTCTTGGCTAGATTATAGATTTGTTTGTATTCGTTATCTATGAATTCTGGGTTACATATCCTTAATGCTCTTAGAAACATACCTGAAAAAATTGACAGTTTTACTTTAGTATGATGGTTGGAGAAAATATGAATATAATTAATAATGGTCACTTAAAATTTAAAGTATATAGAAAGCCGACTCTTGTAGATTCCTATATTCATTTTTTCTCCAACCATCATATTAAAGTAAAACTGTCAACAGCATGATATTTGATATTTTATATTCGAAATTCGAATATCAAACAGAATGCTGACAACAGCATGATATTTGATATTTGATATTCGAATATAAAACTACATATGTTTGATATTCCAATATCAAACAGAATCCTGACAACAGCATGATATTTGATATTTTATATTCGAAATTCGAATATCAAACAGAATCCTGACAACAGCATGATATTTGATATTTGATATTAGAAATTCGAATATCAAACAGAATCCTGACAACAGCATGATATTTGATATTTGATATTAGAAATTCGAATATCAAACAGAATCCTGACAACAGCATGATATTTGATATTTGATATTCGAATTTGATATTCGAATATAAGAAAAATGTGATGTTCGAATATAAAAAAAAAAAAAAATTGATATTCGAATATCAAACAGAATCCTGACAACAGCATGATATTTGATATTCAAATATAAGATTTTTGTTTTATCTTCGAATATCAAAAAGAGACTGACAATAGCATGATATTTGATATTTGATATTCGAATATAAAAAAAATGTGATGTTCGAACATCAAAAAATGAAATTTTTGATATTCGAATATCAAACAGAATCCACTACATATGTTTGATATTCGAATATCAAACATAATCCTGACAACAACATGATATTTGATATTTAATATTCGAATATAAGAAAATGTGATGTTCGAATATCAAAAAATTACATTTTTGATATTCGAATATCAAACAGAATCCTGACAATAGCATGATATTTGATATTTGATATTCAAATATACAATTTTTTTTTTATATTCGAATATCAAAAAGAGACACTGACAATAGCATGATATTTGATATTTGATATTCGAATATAAAAAAAAAATTGATGTTCGAACATCAAAAAATGAAATTTTTGATATCTGAATATCAAACAGATTCCACTACATACTGTATGTTTGATATTCGAATATCAAACAGAATCCTGACAACAGCATGATATTTGGTATTTGATATTCGAATTTGATATTCGAATATAAGTAAAATGTGATGTTCGAATATCAAAAAATTAAATTTTTGATATTCGAATATCAAACAGAATCCTGACAACAGCATGATATTTGATATTCAAATATAAGATTTTTTTGTTATATCCGAATATAAAAAAGAGACTGACAATAGCATGATATTTGATATTTGATATTCGAATTGGATATTCGAATATAAAAAAAAATTGATGTTCGAATATCATAAAATTAAATTTTTGATATTCGAATATCAAACAGAATCCTGACAACAGCATGATATTTGATATTTGATATTCGAATTTGATATTCGAATATAAGAAAAATGTGATGTTCGAATATCAAAAAATGACATTTTTGAAATTCGAATATCAAACAGAATCCTGACAACAACATGATATTTGATATTCAAATATTTTTTTTTTTTATATTCGAATATCAAAAAGAGACACTGACAATACCATGATATTTGATATTTGATATTCGAATATAAACAAAAATTTATGTTCAAATATCAAAAAATTACATTTTTTATATTCGAATATCAAACAGAATCCTGACAACAGCATGATATTTGATATTGATATTCGAATTTAATATTCGAATATAAGAAAAATGTGATGTTCGAATATCAAAAAAATTCATTTTTGATATTCGAATATCAAACAGAATCCTGACAACAGCATGATATTTGATATTTAATATTCGAATTTGATATTCGAATATAAGAAAAATGTGATGTTCGAATATCAAAAAAAATCATTTTTGATATTCGAATATCAAACAGAATCCTGACAACAGCATGATATTTGATATTCAAATATAAGATTTTATTTTTATATTCGAATATCAAAAAGAGACACTGACAATAGCATAATATTTGATATTCAAATATAAGATTTTTTTTTTATATTCGAATATCAAAAAGAGACACTGACAATAATGATATTTGATATTTGATATTCGAATATAAAAAAAATGTGATGTTCGAACATCAAAAAATGAATTTTTTGATATTCGAATATCAAACAGAATCCACTACATATGTTTGATATTCGAATATCAAACAGAATCCTGACAACAGCATGATATTTGATATTTGATATTCGAATTTGATATTCGAATATCAAATATTGTGATGTTCGAATATAAAAAAAAAAAATTATATTCGAATATCAAACAGAATCCTGACAACAGCATGATATTTGATATTCAAATATAAGATTTTTTTTTTATATTCGAATATCAAAGAGAGACACTGACAATACCATGATATTTGATATTTGATATTCGAATTTGATATTCGAATATACAAAAAAATATGTTTGAATATCAAAAAATTACATTTTTGATATTCGAATATCAAACAGAATCCTGACAACAGCATGATATTTGATATTTGATATTCGAATATAAGAAAAATGTGATGTTCGAATATCAAAAAATTACATTTTTGATATTCGAATATCAAACAGAATCCTGACAACAGCATGATATTTGATATTTGATATTCGAATATCAAACAGAATCCTGACAATAGCATGATATTTGATATTTGATATTCAAATATACAATTTTTTTTTTATATTCGAATATCAAAAAGAGACACTGACAATAGCATGATATTTGATATTTGATATTCGAATATAAAAAAAAATTGATGTTCGAACATCAAAAAATGAAATTTTTGATATCTGAATATCAAACAGATTCCACTACATACTGTATGTTTGATATTCGAATATCAAACAGAATCCTGACAACAGCATGATATTTGGTATTTGATATTCGAATTTGATATTCGAATATAAGTAAAATGTGATGTTCGAATATCAAAAAATTAAATTTTTGATATTCGAATATCAAACAGAATCCTGACAACAGCATGATATTTGATATTCAAATATAAGATTTTTTTGTTATATCCGATTATAAAAAAGAGACTGACAATAGCATGATATTTGATATTTGATATTCGAATTGGATATTCGAATATAAAAAAAAATTGATGTTCGAATATCAAAAAATTAAATTTTTGATATTCAAATATCAAACAGAATCCTGACAACAGCATGATATTTGATATTTGATATTCGAATTTGATATTCGAATATAAGAAAAATGTGATGTTCGAATATCAAAAAATGACATTTTTGATATTCGAATATCAAACAGAATCCTGACAACAGCATGATATTTGATATTCAAATATATATTTTTTTTTATATTCGAATATCAAAAAGAGACACTGACAATACCATGATATTTGATATTTGATATTCGAATATAAACAAAAATTTATGTTCAAATATCAAAAAATTACATTTTTTATATTCGAATATCAAACAGAATCCTGACAACAGCATGATATTCGAATTTGATATTCGAATATAAAAAAATGTGATGTTCGAATATCAAAAAATTTCATTTTTGATATTCGAATATCAAACAGAATCCTGACAACAGCATGATATTTGATATTCAAATATAAGATATTATTTTTATATTCGAATATAAAAAAGAGACTGACAATAGCATAATATTTGATATTCAAATATAAGATTTTTTTTTATATTCGGATATCAAAAAGAGACACTGACAATAGAATGATATTTGATATTTGATATTCGAATATAAAAAATATGTGACGTTCGAACATCAAAAAATGAATTTTTTGATATTCGAATATCAAACAGAATCCACTACATATGTTTGATATTCGAATATCAAACAGAATCCTGACAACAGCATGATATTTGATATTTGATATTCGAATTTGATATTCGAATATCAAATATTGTGATGTTCGAATATCAAAAAAAATATATATATATTCGAATATCAAACAGAATCCTGACAGCAGCATGATATTTGATATTCAAATATAAGATTTGTTTTTATATTCGAATATCAAAGAGAGACACTGACAATACCATGATATTTGATATTTGATATTCGAATTTGATATTCGAATATAAAAAAAATACGTTTGAATATCAAAAAATTACATTTTTGATATTCGAATATCAAACAGAATCCTGACAACAGCATGATATTTGATATTCAAATATAAGATTTTTTTTTACATTCGAATATCAAAAAGCGACACTGACAATACCATGATATTTGATTTTCAAATATAAGATTTTTTTTTATATTCGAATATCAAATATTATGTTCCTTCCAACAACCAACTATACTCCTAAAATCGATTAATGAAATTTACAAACACATGTGGCAGTCCGTGGATTCGAATCCAGGATGCTCACACCGAAAATCAACACCTTATGCATCGCACCACGAAGACAGTTAAAGAATGGAGGACACTGCCTACGATTTATTATGCAATTTTGAATCCTGCATATCAATCTAAGCATGTACACACATCCCAACTGCAACTCACGTAGGCTATGCATATGTGAATGGAAAGAGCAATTAATGGGGCCTTAACCACTAGGGAAGTCCTCTCGATAAATTACCCCTGAACCAATATCAATTATTATGTTCCTTCCAACAACCAACTATACTCCTAAAATCGATTAATGAAATTTACAAACACATGTGGCAGTCCGTGGATTCGAATCCAGGATGCTCACACCGAAAATCAACACCTTATGCATCGCACCACGAAGACAGTTAAAGAATGGAGGACACTGCCTACGATTTATTATGCAACTTCGAATCCTGCATATCAATCTAAGCATGTACACACATCCCAACTGCAACTCACGTAGGCTATGCATATGTGAATGGAAAGAGCAATTAATGGGGCCTTAACCACTAGGGAAGTCCTCTCGATAAATTACCCCTGAACCAATATCAATTATTATGTTCCTTCCAACAACCAAAAAGAGACACTGACAATAGCATGATATTTCATATTATTATGTTCCTTCCAACAACCAACTATACTCCTAAAATCGATTAATGAAATTTACAAACACAGTCATGTGGCAGTCCGTGGATTCGAATCCAGGATGTTCACACCGAAAATCAACACCTTATGCATCGCACCACGAAGACAGTATTTGATATTCGAATATAAAAAAAAATTGATGTTCGAACATCAAAAAATGAAATTTTTGATATCTGAATATCAAACAGATTCCACTACATACTGTATGTTTGATATTCGAATATCAAACAGAATCCTGACAACAGCATGATATTTGATATTTGATATTCGAATTTGATATTCGAATATAAGAAAAATGTGATGTTCGAATATCAAAATATTACATTTTTGATATTCGAATATCAAACAGAATCCTGACAACAGCATGATATTTGATATTCAAATATAAGATGTTTTTTTTTATATTCGAATATCAAAAAGAGACTGACAATACCATGATATTTGATATTTTATATTCGAATATAAAAAAAAATTGATGTTCGAATATCAAAAAATTACATTTTTGATATTCAAATATCAAACAGAATCCTGACAACAGCATGATATTTGATATTTGATATTCGAATTTGATATTCGAATATAAGAAAAATGTGATGTTCGAATATCAAAAAATTACATTTTTGATATTCAAATATCAAACAGAATCCTGACAACAGCATGATATTTGATATTCAAATATAAGATGTTTTTTTTTATATTCGAATATCAAAAAGAGACACTGACAATAGCATGATATTTGATTTTCAAATATAAGATTTTTATTTATATTCGAATATCAAAAAGAGACACTGACAATAGCATATTTGATATGTGATATTCGAATATAAAAAAAATGTGATGTTCGAACATCAAAAAATTAATTTTTGATATTCGAATATCAAATAGAATCCAAATTTATGTTTGATATTTGAATATCAAACAG
Source organism: Lithodes maja (assembly GCA_037953745.1). NCBI lineage: Eukaryota > Metazoa > Arthropoda > Malacostraca > Decapoda > Lithodidae > Lithodes > Lithodes maja. The sequence goes on from JBAKBP010002702.1 coordinate 34,954, forward strand.
AATCCTGACAACAGCATGACATTTGATGTTTGATATTCAAATTTGATATTCGAATAAGAAAAATGTGATGTTCGAATATAAAAAAAAAAAAAATTATATTCGAATATCAAACAGAATCCTGACAACAGCATGATATTTGATATTTGATATTCAAATATTAGATTTTTTTTTTTATATCCGAATATAAAAGAGACACTGACAATAGCATGATATTTGATATTTGATATTCGAATTTGATATTCGAATATTAAAAAAAAAATTATGTTCGAATATAAAAAAAATACATTTTTGATATTCGAATATCAACCAGAATCCTGACAACAGCATGATATTTGATATTTGATATTCGAATATAAAAAAAATGTGATGTTCGAATATAAAAAAATTAAATATTTGATATTCGAATATCAAACCGAATCCATACATATGTTTGATATTCGAATATCAAACCGAATCCTGAAAACAGCATGATATTTGATATTTGATATTCTAATTTGATATTCGAATTAAAGAAAAATGTGATGTTCGAATATCAAAAAATTGAATTTTTGATATTCGAATATCAAACAGAATCCTGACAATAGCATGATATTTGATATTTGATATTCGAATATAAACCTACATATGTTTGATATTCGAATATCAAACAAAATCTTGACAACAGCATGATATTTGATATTCGAATATATGATTTTTTTTTATATTCGAAAATCAAAAAGAGACACTGACAATAGCTTGATATTTGATATTCAAATATAAAAAAAAATTATGTTCGAATATCAAAAAAATAAATTTTTGATATTCGAATATCAAAAAGAGACACTGACAATAGCTTGATATTTGATATTATATATTCGAATAGCAAACAGAATCCTGACAACAGCATGATATTTGATATTTGATATTCAAATAACAGAAAAATTATATTTTTATATTCAAATATCAAAAAGAGACACTGACAATAGCTTGATATTTGATATTTGATATTCTAATATAAAAAAAATGTGATGTTCGGATATCAAATAATTACATTTTTGATATTCGAATATCAAAAAGAGACACTGACAATAGCTTGATATTTTATATTTGATATTCGAATATATAAAAAACTAGCAGGGGTACCCGGCGTTGCCCGGGTCGAAACGGCTTCCGATCGTGGCCAGTGTCCGGGGCGCTGTCTTGGCTACGCCCCGACCTCCCAGTGCACAGGGCGCTGTCATGGCTACGCCTCGACCTCCCAGTGACTGGGGCGCTGTCTCGGCTATGCCTCGACCTCCCAGTGCCCGGGGCGCTGTCTCGGCTACACCTACATATTCGAACATCACATTTTTCTTATATTCGAATATCAAATTCGAATATCAAATATCAAATAACATGCTGTTGTCAGGATTCTGTTTGATATTCGAATATCAAACATATGTAGTGGATTATGGTTGATATTTGAATATAACAAAAAATATTTTTTGATGTTCGAACATCACATTTTTTTTATATTCGAATATCAAATATCAAATATCATGCTATTGTCAGTGTCTCTTTTTGATATTCGAATATAAAAAAAAATTATATTTGAATATCAAATAATATTATCATGCTGTTGTCAGGATTCTGTTTGATATTCGAATATCAAATATCAAATATCATGCTGTTGTCAGGATTCTGTTTGATATTCGAATTTTGAATATCAAATATCAAATATCATGCTGTTGTCAGGATTCTGTTTGATATTCGAATTTCGAATATCAAATATCAAATATCATGCTGTTGTCAGGATTCTGTGTGATATTCGAATTTCGAATATCAAATATCAAATATCATGCTGTTGTCAGGATTCTTTTTGATATTCGAATATCAAACATACCGGTATGTAGTTTTATATTCGAATATCAAATATCAAATATCATGCTGTTGTCAGGATTCTGTTTGATATTCTAATTTCGAATATCAAATATCGAATAGCATGTTGTTGTCAGGCTGTTTTCAAGCATTATATATTTTTGAGTGAATAGTGCTGCATGAGAGTTTAGGTACTTTTTTTTTTATAAACGTTGAGAATTTTCGGTAGACAATTTGTCGGACGACGGATCAGTGTACACTGTACAGTGAGGATACAGTACGGGAAGCAGGCTCTGAGGTGCAGCAGCGGGGTTTGTTAGAAGGCATTAGAGTTATAACTAGTGAGGAGGATGCAAGGAAGTTTCTGGAGATACCTATTACTGTTGACCGGGTGTCGGGGATTGATCGGTATGGTTTCCAGTGTTTGGCCACGGTCATGGGACATGTGGGCACTAGCAGCATGTCGAGAGGTGACCTGGTGGCCTGTGTGCTCGGCGGGGTGCGTGGGGCTTCGAGTGGAGTGGGAGCTGGGGCACCTTCGGCCCAGCCCTCATTCCACTCGACTCCTACCATTGCGCCCCCTCGGACTCCGGAGCCGGGTACGTTCCCGCAGGCCAATAACCACTGCCAGCGTGGTTTGCACTTGGGTGAGTCTCCAATTGTTGCATCTCCTCCTCATCAAGGTTTGACTCCAGAGATGCTCTTCCAGCTTGAGATGGCTAAGATGCAGCTGCAGCAGCAGCGGGAATCTGAGCAGCAGTAGCGGAAGTTTGAGATGGCTAAGATTCAGGCTGAGGAGAGAAGGGCCAGATATGAGACTGAGGCTGAGGAGAAAAAGGCGAAGTACTGTGCAGACATAGATCTTGAGAAGTCTAAGGTGGAGTCGACAGGGCAGCGTCTCGGTTCTGGGAATCGAGGTCTTGATCAGTCTTTATCGCACCTGCTCAAGTTGGTCCCTGTATTTGATGAGTCGGGTGTCACTGAATTTTGTATGCGTTTTGAGAAGAAGTGCCGGGAGCACCAATGGCCCGAGGTTAAGTGGGCAGCCCTTGTTTCCTCTAGGTTAGTTGGCAAAGGACTCAAGGCATAATATGATGCGTTGCCCTTGGAGTCTTGCATCGATTATGAGGTATTGAAGGAGGCTGTCCTGCGGGCATATGAGTTACAACCAGAGACGTACAGATTGAAGTTCCGGGGTGTAACGAAGGGTCATGAGTGCACCTTTCTTGAGCATGCCCGGGATCTGTCAGATGCATTTAGAAACTGGCTGCGTTCTGAGAAGGCATCGACATTTGAGGAGTTGAAACAGCTGATGCTTCTAGACCAATTTTTCAAGTGTACGGGCGGCGATCTGACGTTGAATATTAAAGAAAAGAACCGGAAAACTCTTCAGGAGGCAGCTGAGATGGCTGACCTTCGGTTATCTTTGATTCGTGGGTGCGGTCTTGCACAAAGAAGTGATGCAGGCAATAAGGAGCGTAACCCTCCCCCTCCCCGAAACACTGATACACATAATTACACTAAGAACAAGAGCAACGACACCAAAACTGACCATAAACCTAGTACCGTCCCGTTTAAGAAGGGTCAGTGCCCTTCCCCACCTCATGGGAAGCCCAAGGGGGAGTTAGAGTGTTTTTATTGTCATGAGAAGGGGCAATTTGCAAGAGCCTGTCCAAGCAAGCTACCTAATGCAGTTGTGTCTTTGGCTCGCAACATTGGGGTGTCCCCGAAGTCGTCTGAGTTTGCCTGGGGTATAACGTCAGAGGCTGGGACACAGCCAGTGGAGAAGAATCCGGAAGGCTCGAACCCTGTCCGCGATGTCTTTTGTGACCATCGAGGGCATGGCTGCGTGAAGTGGGCTGGTAAGAAGCATGGAGTTGAGCTGTTGCGAGACACGGGTACCTCTCAGACTTTAATGAAGAACTTTACTGGTAGACCAATAAACGCGGCACGGGTGGTTGTGGTGCAAGGTATCAATGCTATCAGGTCATACCCATTGGTCAGGATGGAACTGGAGGTGGATGGTGTGACACAAGAGTTGGATGTGGGAATTGTGGAGAACTTGCCAGTTGGGGGCGTCGACCTCCTCGGCAACGACTTTGCGGTGCCTACTTCTGAGGTTTCCCCCTTGGTCGTTGCCGAGAAGCCGGCCGACGTGAGTAGGGAGAAACAGGAGTGGGTAGAGAAGTGTCAAGTACAACCTATGGCGTGTGTTGTTACAAGACCTCTTGCATCCAAAGTGTCACAGCCTATTCCTCAGTCTTCTGATCAACGGAGGAACGGTTGGAAGAAGACGGCTGATGTTGGTAAAAGTTTGGAGAGTTTAGTACCAGCAGCTCTTCTTGGCAACTCAGTATTGGCACCATTGTTGGATTCTGGAGAAGCCCCAGGACCTGTCACAGCTAGTGAGGAGGTAGGGCAAGAAGAGACTCCGAGGCAGCAACGTTACACACAGAGAGAAAAAAGGGTTGCTCAGTTTGATATTGGGGGAGGACTTGGGTTGCTTCGGAAGCATCTAGACAGGTTGGTTCCCTCAGATATTTGTAAACTGCAGTTGGAGGATCCGGAAGTTCAGAAGTGTGGTAATGGTGCTGTCGAGATCAAACACGAGGACGGGGAAGCATGTCATATGAACCTGTTGGAGGAGTTTATGAGGCAACCACCTGAGCAGCCTACTGTCCCTGCGTTGGTCTGCAGCGGCCAAGGTGGAGAAGGAGAGGGGGACAGTAGGGCACAGGTGGAGGAGAGTAGGGATTGTCATATCTCGGCGGAGCAGTGGGTGGGGGACACGAGTCTGGTGGCTGTGGAAGCGCTAGAGCACCTGCCTGAGTAGCAGTGTGCAGCGCTCCAGCACCAGCTGGGTTCATACCCCACTGGTTGTGCCGAGCCCCTGAGCCTCACAACTCAGGCGGTGCAAGATGTTCCGCGGGCAGGTCACGTGAATGTTGGGAGACCGTTAGCCTCGTTGTTTCGGTGGTTCAAGGTGGGCGACGAGGCTTGGACATGGTTGTCAGGTCAAGGTCGACCCATGGCTGCCAAGGGTGGTGGTCAGAAGGAGGACATTGAGCAGATTGGTGAGATTGGCTGTGGAGTGGATGTGCCTGGTCGTCGTATAGCCTCCCAATGCTGCTCTAGTCGAATGCAACAGCCCTACCATAGAGCGACTGTATCTGACCATGTCGCTAAAAGCGGTGATGCTGCACAGGCAGATGTAGTTGCAAGGAATGCGGGGGTGTGCATGTATGGTATCGGCGGGGAAGCCTTAGCAACAATGAACTATGGGAGTGACTGCAAAGGTGGTACTGATTGTCCCTCTCATGACCTGGCTGTTCTAGGGACGAAGGTGGAGAAGGAGGGAGACTACAGGTTAGAAGCTGCGGTCTCGGCTGGGCTGTGGGAGGGCACTAGGATTGTTGTTCTGCGAGATAAGTTGTTTACTAGGCTGTGGCAGTGCATCCGCATGTTTGTTGCTTCCCCAGGCCTGATGTACGGGCTAGAATCCGACATGCAGGCTGGAGATAGTGCAAGGCTCAGTTTAATTCCCTACCGTATAAATCCTGCTCGACAGCCTGTGGTGCAAGCAGAGCTGGATTACGTGTTGACGAAGGGTCTGAGGGATAAGGAATGTCGTGAGTGGTCGTTGCCTGTAACTTTGCAACCTGTGTTAAGTGGCAAGATCAGTGTGTGTGCATTATCCCTGACAGACACCTATCCATTGCCCAAGGGTTTGAGGGATAAGGAATGTCGTGAGTGGTCGTTGCCTGTAACTTTGCAACCTGTGTTAAGTGGCAAGATCAGTGAGTGTGTTGATTGCGAGAGTGTGTGTGCATTATCCCTGACAGACGCCTATACCTTATCGAGAGTTGACGACACCATAGACCGCCTCGGGGCTGCATCGCCTATCACGAAGGTAGAACTAGTGAAAGGTTATTGGCAGGCCCCGTTGCCGGAAAGAGCGAAGAGAAGTGCCAGTCTTGTGATGAACTGGGCAGTTTATCAGTGTCAGGTGTTGTTGTGCTGCCGGAACACAAGTTGGATGTGTGGCATGCTAAGGGCACTGATAATGTTTTGGCTGATTGTTTGTCACGGGAGGGTCTGTTTGCAGGAGAACCCTCGCCGTTCAGTCAGTGTGTGTTGAGAGTGGAGAAAAACTAGGCTTGCCCCTGTAGAGCAGCCGCCAAAAACAACATTAAAATTAAATAAAAAAAATCACATAAAAACTCTTTCTTTTGATAGTTAATTGTAAGTTGCCAATATTATAGCTAAAGTCCTAAGTTGAACCTGTCTTTCACTTAGGAGGCTGGGCTCTGTGAAGCTCGCTCAGGGAGCATAGTAGGCTAAATTATACTATTATGTTTGGGAGGGGTTATAAGATTTTCTTTATGTTGATATGTTGTTTTTTGTAGGACTTGAGCTTTGAATTTCATTTCTGGTGGAGTGGCTATGTGTGACGGGTCTTGTCGGCATTCTGCCTTGTCAGATATCGTGCTCGCCTAATGTTGAGCGTCCTATATCTTGGGCGGGGTGTGACGCCTACCAGCGTTGGCAGAATCGCCTCCCGGTAGCCACTAGCGCTCGCCAGGGCAGTGAAATGGGCTACAGTCTATCTACAATGTTGTACTTTCTTTCTTGTGAATCGTCATGTCACAGGCAGTATAGAAGTGGTCTTTATTTTCGCCTGTGACAATGCATTATATTTTATATAATGAGTTGAACATAAGATGCATTGTAGTGAAGGAGAGGGAGAGAGCGAGCGAGCAGGGTGGGGGAGGTGAGTGTTGCTTTTCCTCCTCCTCCCTCCTCCCTCCCGGAGGAGTTGCTCGCCCGCGTGGTCTTTTCTCTCGGTTTTGATTGGCTGGTGGTTCCTGGCGCCTTCTGCAGGCCTGCTGCCTGGTGACGTAGCGGCCTGTGATTGGCTGACCACAATGCCTTTGTGTGTGATCCTAGGGGTCCCGAGGAGTTACTCTCTTCAGAGCTTGCTTGACCAGCATACCCTTAACATGTCCCTTGCCACCTGTCTCCGACTTCTACCTATAGAGCACTTTCTCTCTCTCTCTCAACTTCTTACCTCTCATTCTTCCTCTCTATTTAATATCATAACTCCCCTTTGGTTCTGCACGATTTCATATATCGGCCATCGTATTATATGCTGAAGCTCTCAGATATTATATGTTTAGTTAGGCATTTTGGAGGGGTTACCATTTTGTCTGTAGAGGTTCGACACACTCACGGTGTCTCCCTGCCTATTCCTTGGCTGTCTGCTGGGCTATTTAATGCTAGACTGGGGTAAGGCTACTTGTGTTGTGATTTCCGATGTGTAACAGGCTTTGTTGAACCTGTACAATCGCAACGGAGACGTGGAAAGCCTAGGTGGTCTTTCTGACTGTGTACCTTGTGAGTTTAGCACTATGCTGCGAGTGAGGGCTTTTGCCTCTGCCACCCAACACTATGCTAACTCGTTTTGTTTTGACTTTGAGAGGGTAGCCAGGAGAGAACCAGATACTAGCGATCTGGATCTCTCAAGAGAGCACCCCGTCAATTAATGTAATTTGGCCGCACAGTCTTAAGGACCTCGCTAGGCTACGAGCCGCTTGCTCAGCCATTGTTTCCTAGCCTACGACATCCCAGCTAGACTTTATTAGCCTAGCAGACACCCGTTTAGAATTATAAACTCTTATGTTATGTATGCAGCATTCTTATTCACGTTGACTGTAAGCCTTGGTTGTTGTTGAGTTGCACAATCTGAGGAGGCTTTTTGAGTTGCCTGACTAAGTACTTCTTTTGTTGTTGGAGATAATACTAGTGTGCATTTATCGTTATTCCCGTGTCAGTTAACACTGTCTGCCTCTACACTTGTCCTATATTGTCCCTGCTTTATATAACAGTTCAAAATCCGATACGATCATCTTACCCCAGCATCAGACTTTCTTCAGAAGATTCCTGCTCGATGCTTTGGGACTTTCGTTCACTTTCTTTAGTATAGGAGTGACAGTTCATTATAGTTTAGAGTAACTTTAAATATACCTTCTTCTAGTTTGCATTAAATCATTGCAGTGATTTAATTAAGATCTCTATTTTTTCCTTGTATACCTTATTAACGTAATTGTATGTTGTTGTGATCAGGCTGTATCAGAGATCATCAGCCTGTAGTAGTAGTGCACTTATACCGAGTTATAGGATACCCCGTTATCGCAGATTTAACTCTGGAGGGTATAGGTGTTTTTTGTGCGCCGGCATTATAAGTTCGAGGGTTGGATCTAGTGTTACCGTTGTGGCTGTGTGCCTTTCTAGTCCAATGATTAAGAGCCCTTGTTTTATACGAGCCCCAGTCGTAACAGTAGTGTTGGATAAAGTGGTAGGGGTAGATAAAGTGGTAGTGGTGGATACAGTGGTACTGTTATATAAAGTGGTAGTGGTAGATAAAGTGGTAGTGGTTGATAGTGGTAGTGGTTGATAAAGTGGTAGTGGTGGATAAAATGGTAGTGTTGGATAAAGTGGTAGTGGTGGATGAAGTGGTAGTGGTTGATAAAGTGGTAGTGGTGGATAAAGTGGTAGTGGTATATAAAGTGGTAGTGGTGGATGTAGTGGTAGATAAAGTGGTAGTGGTGGATAAAGTGGTAGTGGTGGATACAGTGGTAGTGGTAGATAAAGTGGTAGTGGTTGATAAAGTGGTAGTGGTTGATAAAGTGGTGGTGGTGAATAAAGTGGTAGTGGTGGATAAAGTGGTAGTTATAGTTAAAGTGGTAGTAGTAGATGAAGTGGTAGTGGTGGATAAAGTGGTTGTGGTGAATAAAGTGGTAGTGGTTGATAAAGTGGTAGTGGTGGATAAATTGGTAGTGGTAGATAAAGTGGTAGTGGTAGATAAAGTGGTAGTGGTGGATAAAGTGTTACTGATATATAAAGTGTTAATGGTGGATAAAGTGGTAGTAGTCGATAAAGTGGTAATGGTAGATTAAGTGGTAGTGGTGGATAAAGTGGTAGTTGTGGATAAAATGGTAGTATTGGATAAAGTGGTAGTGGTGGATAAAGTGGTAGTGGTCGATAAAGTGGTAGTGGTGGGTAAAGTGGTAGTGGTAGTGGTGGATACAGTGGTAGATAAAGTGGTAGTGGTTGATAATGTGGTAGTGGTGGATACAGTGGTAGTAGTAGATAAAGTGGTAGTGATGATGGTGACCGGTAGTAGTTATGATGGTCATATCAGTTGTGATGATAGCAGTAGTGGTAGTAATGGTTGTGATGGTGATGAGAGTAGCAGTGACAATGTTGAAAGTAGTGGTAATGATGGTGACAGTAGTAGTGATGATAGCAATAGTAGTACTGATGAATGAGACTACTATCATAGTGATAACGATAGTAGTGTAGTGAAATTTGTAGTGATAGTGGTAAAATTTGTGTTGTGCATTTTTCTTACAGTGATACAAGAATACATTCATACATATATATCACATTTTACAATTTGGGCATCATGAGAATATTACATACTGATAATATGGTAGTTATTATACATAAAACTCCCGATAGGCTATAGTTTACAAACCAACGCGTGTTGGTGGATAGGTTTTAATGAATGTATTATTCTTATGCTGGCTGATACAAAGGATCTCGAATATCTTAATGTTCTACAATTTGTTGATCTTAGCCTATTTCCCGAGGGCAACATTTGGTAACTACAGTTCAGTGGGTGTGTGGAGTCAATTGCAATTACTTCACATCTCTGGATAGTAGACTTCTTGTATATATCAAGCAACGTTGTGGTGTTTTGTACCCCCAATTTCAGACATGTCTTTATTACTTTCGTAAGTATATTTGTCGGGTCTGAATTACAGTTACCATACCAACATGTGAAAGAGAATGAGATAACTGACTATTACTGCTGAATAAAATAAGTCCAAAATCTTAGTGTCCTTTTTAAGTTTAATGAATTTTTTCATAAAGCTCATTCTTATATTATACTGCCTCGGCATATTAAAGGAAAATGTATTATCAATTATTGTACCTATAGGTATTTGTATTCCGTAACAGATTCGACCAGTTCTCCATTTTCATATAGGGGTACAAGGGAGTACAATGGATATCAAGCAACAACAGACCAATGACCCCTCAAGGCTACTTGCCCTCCAAAACACTGAAGGTCAAGTGTTCGAACAGTACTTTAGAGTGGGCAAGGGAAAAATGGAAAGGAAAGACTGCCCTGGGACAAATGTCCTTGGCAGGATTAGATGTTAGTTGTTGTTGTTGTTGTTCCGCAAGCTGCCTGGCCGAACAGCCCCAAGGCCCCGAGTAAGGCCAAGGCCATAACCGAGCGCCCCCACAGAACCCTCCCTGCCGACCACAATAAAGCCTGGGTGACCGAAGCCACTCCATGGCAGGGAGCTGAGGAGGGTGCGGAAACGCCCGGGAAACCAAAGACCCACCCAGGGCCCTGTGCCCCTCAGCAATTATGAAGAGAAAGTTGAGGGGCAAAGGAAAAATGTGACGCTTTGGCTTCCAATCTTGGTAGATTGGGAGGTCAATCCACGGAAGAGACGCTGTCACTTGAGATCTAGAAAATACATAAGTAAAAGGAACAGTCAGACTAAGCTATGGGTATGGCAGAGATCGCTCAGTTCTCACTCTGATAGACCAGCCCATCACCACATGACTAGAACCCATTCCTCTCAGCATCAGCTAGGAAAGGCCCTAGAAAGCCGCCTTTGGCGGGGGATAGCTCCCCTATTTCAACCCCTTTCGGGGTTGGGCACCCGCCCAATGTTAGTAGGGGACAGTTGTTAGTAATATATCCTAATAGAGGATAACAAAAATTATTCATATACAAATGCAGTCAGTCGTGGATAGGCAAGGTGTTTGTCTAGGCGAAGTTTAGAAGAATCAACGGTGCTGTAGTCTTTGACATCTCGGGGAAGCCTATCCCACAAGTTGACAACTCTATTAAAGAAGATATTTTTAGACTTGTGTGAGTTAAAAGATTTACAAATAATTTTGCAACCATTCCCCCACGTGTAATTTGAATGGTCGATAGTGAAACATTATATTTCAGTTCATATTGTCGATGCCTTTGATGATTTTGAACAATTGAATTAAGTCTCCTCTTAATCTGCGCTGGGTTAAAGGAAATAGCTTTAATTCGCTAAGACCCTCCTCGTATGTTTTGTTCTTTAGGCAAGGCATCGTTTTGGTAACTCTACATTTAACTCGTTCTAGCTTTTCTATATCTTTTTGGTAGTAAGGGAACCAGGATTGAACGCAATATTCCAGGAGAGGGCGGACTAAGAAATTGTAAAGAGTTAGAATTACATCTTTGGATTTATGCTCAATGACCTGCCTATAACTGAGCGATTGGTGAAGTAATAAAGTCTACAACCATTTATTTTGTTTTCTTAACATTGAGCTCTAGATAGTTACTTTTACACCAAATACTAACATTATACTTCTTATCAGTTTTCTATATCATTATTTGTATACTGACTGACAAGGGCACTATCATCTGCATACTTGATAAGTTGACTATTCTTGGCATGCCAGCGACAATCACTCGTAATAATGTAGAGTAAATAGAATGGGTGACAAAACACATCCTTGTGGAGCACCTGTGTTTGCGATTATGACTTGATTTTGCATCATGAAATTTGACATATTGTGGTCTACCCGTAAGGAAATTATTTATCCATAGTATTAGGTTAGCATTTACATTCATGTTATTCAGTTTTCGCATCATATATTATATTAGGCTGGATGGTGTTAACAGCACTCGAGCAATATACAACATGTATCTTTACAAGGTCAATTTTGTTCAGTAAAACACAGGGTTGCATCCTCAAAACATCGATTACTGGTATAGACAAATTGTAATTGCTCGTTGAACTGTTTAACCTGCTGACATAGATAATTTTTCATATTTTTTTCAAACCATTTCATCATGCTGGAAGTTAGGGCTAACGGCCGATAGTCCATTGTTACAAGCCGGTGGGAATTTCTTATGGACAGGTATTAATTCAGATGTCTTCCATGGTGTTGGTATAATGACCACAATTTCTTATGGACAGGTATTAATTCAGATGTCTTCCATAGTGTTGGTATAATGACCACTATTTCTTATGGACAGGTATTAATTCAGATGTCTTCCATAGTGTTGGTATAATGACCACTATTTCTTATGGACAGGTATTAATTCAGATGTCTTCCATAGTGTTGGTATAATGACCACTATTTCTTATGGACAGGTATTAATTCAGATGTCTTCCATAGTGTTGGTATAATGACCACTATTTCTTATGGACAGGTATTAATTCAGATGTCTTCCATAGTGTTGGTATAATGACCACTATTTCTTATGGACAGGTATTAATTCAGATGTCTTCCATAGTGTTGGTATAATGACCACTATTTCTTATGGACAGGTATTAATTCAGATGTCTTCCATAGTGTTGGTATAATGACCACTATTTTTTATGGACAGGTATTAATTCAGATGTCTTCCATAGTGTTGGTATAATGACCACTATTTCTTATGGACAGGTATTAATTCAGATGTCTTCCATAGTGTTGGTATAATGACCACTATTTCTTATGGACAGGTATTAATTCAGATGTCTTCCATAGTGTTGGTATAATGACCACTATTTCTTATGGACAGGTATTAATTCAGATGTCTTCCATAGTGTTGGTATAATGACCACTATTTCTTATGGACAGGTATTAATTCAGATGTCTTCCATAGTGTTGGTATAATGACCACTATTTCTTATGGACAGGTATTAATTCAGATGTCTTCCATAGTGTTGGTATAATGACCACTATTTCTTATGGACAGGTATTAATTCAGATGTCTTCCATAGTGTTGGTATAATGACCACTATTTCTTATGGACAGGTATTAATTCAGATGTCTTCCATAGTGTTGGTATAATGACCACTATTTCTTATGGACAGGTATTAATTCAGATGTCTTCCATAGTGTTGGTATAATGACCACTATCCGATGACTGTTGAAATATCTTACACAAAATCGGTGTCAGCGATTCTCTACACAACTTTAGTGCATTACCATTGATTTTGTCTGGTCCAGCTGCCTTAGCAGGCTTGATAGATTGCAAAGTTATAAGTACATCATCATGGGAGATAAGAATACGTTGATGCTTTTTATTGCGATGGAAGTTAGTCGTACATAAAAGTTCAGAAAAGAAGTTATATTTACCAAACCGTGCATATAAAAACATTGAGCTCATTACAGAAGTCTGTTGCATTATTTACCCCGAGATTGACAGATTTCTTGTCCGTAGCAATAAGATTTCTAATCTCTTTCCAAGCTGATTTTGTATCATTCTTGTTATATAAGTTTTCCACTTTAGTTGTAAACCTATTTATACATACAGCTATTGTTCGAAAACATTGCTTTGTTAATGGCTTTTAAATTATTCCTATTATCTATACAAGTGTTCAAAACATCAACATTATAACCTGTTGAGGCGCTACTATCATATAAACATCAAAATATGTGCTCTCCAGGCAGCCAAGTAAGGTTTCTTTCACTTCCTTATACCAGGTGTATACTAGTTTTTCCGTTGGTTTACTACGCCTTAATATATGTTGTGTGTACACAGGAGTAAGAAGGCACATGTCATGATCGGAGATGTCTAATGGCTTAAGCTTTTGAGCTACATAGCTGCGCTAAATATTACAAAATAGAGAATTGGCCTCGTAATATATTACTCCTAGTCGGAAAATGTATGATCATGAGGAATGCATTTACCGATATCGCAGTTATGAAAGTTGCCTGTAATAATTTTAACAGCATCAGGATTACAATTTTCAATTTTACACACTATATCATACTAAGTTCTCTCAGTTTCACATCAGCACTTAGTGGAAAATATATACAACTGTAGAAAACACTTTAGTAAATATATACAACTGTAGTAAACACTTTAGTAAATATATACAACTGTAGTAAACACTTTAGTAAATATATACAACTGTAGTAAACACTTTAGTAAATATATACAACTGTAGTAAACACTTTAGTAAATATATACAACTGTAGTAAACACTTTAGTAAATATATACAACTGTAGTAAACACTTTAGTAAATATATACAACTGTAGTAAACACTTTAGTAAATATATACAACTGTAGTAAACACTTTAGTAAATATATACAACTGTAGTAAACACTTTAGTAAATATATACAACTGTAGTAAACACTTTAGTAAATATATACAACTGTAGTAAACACTTTAGTAAATATATACAACTGTAGTAAACACTTTCGCAAGCTTCTGTGGCAGATATAATGGCCTCAGAGGCAAAGTCAAAAGTTCAATATTTCCATCACAGAACCGTTCATATATTGAAATGTCAGTACACCACCTATTGTTGACGTATTCACAGACTCCACCACCTGTTGACTTATCAGAGTTTATAGTCCTATCTCCACGCACTAAAGTGAAGCCACCCAGAGTAAAATCAAAGTCTGGATATTTATCTTGTTGGACCCATGTCTCAGTTAATCATTTGAGGGATGATTCACGGTAGGCACAGATAGACGTTACTCTCAACCTTTCTTCTCCTTTCTTCTATTCAACAGCTGAACTCTGGTTCAACTCTCTCCCAAAATTTAGTCTTTCCCCCTTCCTATGAATTAAATTGCTTCAAGCTCCGTGTGTCCAAGCATTTTGGCTTGAACGTCCTTGATTTTGGCCGTGTCACTCTTTCAACTCTGGAGGAGGCATTTTTCGCAGGCAGTTCTGCCTGGTTGTCTCCTTCACTCAAATACAAAAATAACTAACTAAATCAAATGGGAATGAAGTCACACATACTGAACGAGAGGAAATTGATCCGAAAATCATTCGAACATTTATTTTTTAAAGGTCGTATATATCTGATCAATCAATAATTGACTACTACAAAAGTTATGGTACCTAAATGACATATTGTAGGGACCAATAAAATTGTGCTAGTTCATCTCTGAATGGTCATACCCTAATGTTTTAGAGGACTTCTTGAATATGTGCTAAGAACGTATTAACACTCAAAGAGCGGGTGGTGGAGTTTATTTGACTGTGCCGCCCAGCAGGGGGTTTTACCGTAAACGAGCTTGTTTCCGTGCTCGTTTTCATGCATAAACAAGAGCCAGAGCGTAATACAAGTATGTAACCCTGAAAGGGCGTTAATTCAGCATTCCAATGACACCAGAACCATCCTTCTACGATCATTGGTTGTCTTGCAACGATCGTGCAACCGAACGGCAAAATCGGTAAAATACGGTAATTTCCTTACATTATTACGTGTGAAACGAGTGAGAGAGGGTGGAGTAGGGTGCAGTACATCTCAGTAGCTCCATGGCCACCGTGGCGAGCAGTCATGAGGTAACCTATGCTCCTCCCACCGCTCCGCTCTCTCTCAGAGCACATTACATGCTCAAAATTGCATGCAACTATAGCCGGGCATCGCCACATAGGCCACATTTATTTCACTCGACTAAATCCGGGCGCCGCCAGTTAAGGGTTATTGGTATGTAGTAAGTTACTATTAACATAACATCACTATTAACTTTATCATTATGTTTTCTACACGAATGTTTGTTATGTGCTTTTTCAGTACTGAGGTTAAGTCTAATGTTACCGACTAATCGCGTGTTTCTAACGCGTCGTATTTAACGTTTGCAAATTAGTGTCATCTTTACGTGCTCACAACATAAGGATTGACGTTGTGCGTATGTTATCAAATGCTAAAGATTAACGTTTCTATTATTTGTACTAACCATGTATTATTTTCGTCCTTGCTGTTTATTCAATATAGGGTAATTATTTAATGATTAAATTTATAATGTGGTACGTCCCATAGACGTAGAAATACGATGCATTCCGTACATTATATAACGTTATCCGTATTTACTAACCAATTACGTAGTAACAACGTTTTTTGAAACTACATGTACTTAAGATCATTAGCATACTTTACATTACAACTTTTTGCAAATATGTTTGCGAAGTATTTTTGATAACGTTGTAACATTACTATAGCAAGCTCTGTTGCCTAATGTCGTATTTACCTAACCTGTTTTATTGATATTATATGTAATATTAATTAGAATATAATTGTAACAATGTGTTAACACTATGTGAGGTAATGCCATTAATGTATATTATATTAGAATCTCTTAAAAACGTTGATTTGACGTATTGTTAGAAACGATGAAATATTACCACACCTACTGTATATAAGTGCCAAATGTTTTAGTTGTAGATGTAGTTGATGTTGTAGTAGTAGTTGTATATGTGATGTTAGTATTTATTTATGTTAATTTTCAGTAGTGAAAATACATTGAATGTTACCAAATGTACACATATTTATACACATTTATCATATATCATTCCTACTTTGGTTCCTTTTACATGCTCACAACATTATAATGGACGTTTCGTTGATATTGCCACAAACAAAACATCAACGTTGCCATAATATAGACTACCAACGTCGCATTTACGTCTTTCTTGTTTGTTCATAACAAGTTGCATTACCGAATTAATGTAATTCCTATTTTGGCTCGTGCCAAAGACGTCAAAAAGCAATGTATTCTACAGGTTATGAAACTTGTTTTGTAATTACTAACATGCATTGCAACGTGTTAACACAATGTATGGTAATGTCCTTAATGTATGTTGTATTAGAACCTTTTAAAAATGCTGATTTGCCGTATTGTTAAACATGTTGTGATATTACCACACCTGTATAAGTGCCAAACGTTTTAGTAGTAGATGTAGTAGATGTCATACTAGTAGTTGTAGATGTGGTATGTTAGTATTAATATAACGTAATGTTAAAATTTGTCTTTACATTTTATACACGGATATGTGATACTTCTTTTCAGCAGTGAAAATATATTCAATGTTACCAAATTTACATAATTTTCACACTGTAGGCTATCGTATAGAATTCCTATTTAGGTTCTTTTTTTACATGCTCACAACATTAAATTGGATGTTTCCTTGATGTTGCCACAAAACAATGTTGCCATTATATAGACTATCTATGTCCTAATTACGTCTTCTTATTCGTTCAATACAAGTTGTATTATGATATTATGTAATTCCTATTTTGGCGTGTACCAGAAACGTCAAAAAACAATGTATGCCATAGGTTATGAAACACGTTTCGTAATGACTAAAAACATACATTATAGCAACGTGTTAACACTATGAGTGGTAACGTCATCTATGTATGTTATATTAGAACTTCTTAAAACCGTTGATTTGACGTATTGTTAGAAACGTAATATTACCTCACCTTTATAAGTGCAAAACGTTTAGTAGTAGAATGTGGTATGTTAGTATTAATATAATGTAACGTGTATCTTTTACTCTACAATACATATACATGGATTTTTGAAACATCTTCTTTTAACCCCTCTTTGGCGGCGCCCGCCTTAAGTCGGTTAGAGAGCCAAGGCCTATAAAGCGGGCCCGCCTTATGTCGTATGCGATTTTTAGCACATAATCGCTCTGAGAGAGAATCCGAGCGGTGGGAGGAGCGCGGATGGGCTCTGACCGCTCGGCATCGACCCAGTCCCGCCAATGACGGTTACATCACATCCCACCATATCCCTGGTCCCGCAATACAGGGTAAAAACTGTCGAAATTACTGTATTTTACGGATTTTCCCTTCGTGTTGCACGATCGTTGCAAGAGAACCCTTGGTCGTACAAGGATGGTTCAGGTGTCGGTGGAAAGCTCAATTATCGCCCTTTCACAGATACATAATTGTATTACGCTCTGGCTCTTTTTTATGGATGAAAAAGAGCGTGGAATGAAGCTCGTTTAGGGTTAAAACTACCCGCTTGGCAGGTAGTAGCGTTACAAAACTAGCCGCTCGTTGAGTGTTAATAGTGAAAATACATTCTATGTTACCAAATGAACACGTTTTTCATATAACGTTCCTACTTAGGTTCCTTTTTACGTGCTCACATTATAATAGACGTATTTTTGATGTTGCCTAAAAACAAACATTACCGTTGCCATTATATAGACTACAGACGTTTCATTTAAGTCTTTCTTGTTTGTTCAATAAAAGTCGCATTATCACATTATGTTTTTCCTATTTTGGTACTTGCCAAAGACTTAAAAAAAGAATGTATTCCATAGGTTATGAAACCAGTTTTGTAGTTACTAAACATACGTTGCAGTAACATGTTAACACTATGTGTGGCAATGTCATCAATGTAATGTTTTATTAGAAACTCTTATAAACGTTGATTTGACGTATTGTTAGAAACGTTGTGATATCACACCAGTATAAGTGCAAACAGTTTTCGTGGAAGATGTCATAGTAGTAGTTGTAGATGTGGTGTGTTAGTATAAACATAACGTAACGTTTAACTTTTTCTCTACATTTTATACACGGATTTGTGATACGTAAATTTTCAGTAGTGAAAATACATTCAAAGATACCAAATTTAAACTTGTTTACACATGTATCATATAACATTCCTACTTGGTTACTTTTTACGTGCTCGCACCATCAAAATGTACGTTTCTTTGATGTTGCCAAACAACAAACATTAACGTTGCCAGTATATAGACTATTATTGTCATATTTACATCTTACTTCTTCGTTCAAGACAAGTTGTATTTTCAGATTGTGTAATTTCTAAAAACATACATTGTAGCAACGTGTTAACACTATGTGTGGTAATGTAATTTATGTATGTTTTATTAGAACCTCTAAATTTTGTTGATTTGATATATTGTTAGAAACGTTGTTATATTACCACACCTGTATAAGTGACAAACGTTTTAGTAATAGATGAAGTAGATGGCATAGTAGTAGTTGTAGATATGATACGTTAGTATTAATATAACGTAATGTTAAGATTTGTCTCTATATTATATACACGGATATGTGAAACGTTCATTTTCGGTAGTGAAAATACATTCAATGTTACCAAATTTACAAGTTTTTTTATACGTGTATCATATAACATTCCTATGTTGGTTCATTTTTACGTGCTCACAACATTATAATGGATGTTTCCTTGAGGATGCCACAAAACAAACATCAACGTTGGCATTAAATAGACTATCTATGTCCTAATTACGTCTTTCTTATTCGTTCAATAAAAGTTGTATGATCACATTTTGTAATTCCTATTTTGGCATGTACCAGAAACGTCAAAAAACAATGTATTTCATAGGTTATGAAACACACTTTGTAATTACTAAAAACATACATTGTAGCAACGTGTTAAAGTTATGTGTGGTAATGTCATCTATGCATGTTATATTAGAACTTCTTAAAAACGTTGATTTGACGTACTGTTAGAAACGTTGTAATATTACCACACCTGTATAAGTGCAAAACGTTATAGTAGTAGATGAGGTATGTTAGTATTAATATAACGTAACTTTTATCTTTTACTCTACATTATACACACAGATTTCTGAAATGTCTTGTTTTAGTCATGAAAATACATTCAATGTTACCATATGTACACGTTTTTCATATAACGTTCCTACTTAGGTTCCTTTTTACGTGCTCACAACATTATAATAGACGTGTTTTTGATGTTGCCAAAAAACAAACATTAACGTTGCCATTATATACACTACAGAGGTTTTATTTACTTCTGTCATGTTTGTTCAATACAAGTCGCATTATCACATTATGTAATTCGTATTTTGGCACGTGCCAAAGACGTAACAAAAATATTTATTCCATAGGTTATGAAATATATTTTGTAGTTCCTAAAAATACGTTGTAGTAACGTGTTAACACTATGTGTGGTAATGTCATTATTGTATGTTTTATTAGAACCTCTTATAAACGTTGATTATACGTATTGTTAGAAATGTTGATATCACACCAGTATAAGTGCCAACAGTTTTAGTGGTAGATGTCATAGTAGTAGTTGTAGATTATGGTACGTTAGTATAAATATAACTTAACGTTTAACTTTTACTCTACATTTTATACACGGATTTGTTATACCTAAATTTTCAGTAGTGAAAATACATTCAATGACACCAAATTTACACGTGAATCTAATAACATTTCTACTTTGTTCCTTTTTTCCGTGCTCACATCAAAATGGACGTTTCCTTGAAGTTGCCATACATCACACATTAACGTTGCCATTATATAGACTAATAACGTCATATATACGGTTTTCTTGTTCGTTAAAGACAAGTTGCATTTTCACATTATGTAATTCTAAAAACATACATTGTAGCAATGTGTTAACACTATGTGTGGTAATGTCATTTATGTATGTTTTATTAGAACCTTTAACAAACGTTGATTTGACGTATTGTTAGAAACATTATAATTTGACCACACCGATATAAGTGCCAAACGTTTTAGTAGTAGATGTCATAGTAGTAGTTATAGATATGGTATGTTAGTATTAATATAACGTAATGTTAAAATTTGTCTCTACATTTTATACACCGATATGTGATACGTTAATTTTCAGTAGTGAAACTACATTCAATGTTACCAAGTTTACAATTTGTTTACATGTGTATCACATAGCATTCCTATTTAGGCTATTTTTCATGTGCTCACAACATTATAATGGATGATTCTTTGATGTTGCCAAAAAAACAAACTTCAATGTTGCCATTATATAGAATATCTACGTCATAATTACGTCTTTCTTATTCGTTCATTACAAGTTGCATTATCACATTATGTAATTCCTATTTTGGCATGTAACAGAAACAAAAAAACAATGTATGCCATAGGTTATGAAACACGTTTTGTAGTGACTAAAAACAGACATTGTAGCAACGTGTTAACACTCTATGTGTGGTAATGTCATTTTTGTATGTTATAATTATTAAAACTTCTTAAAGATGTTGATTTGACGTATTGTTAGAAACGTTGTAATATTAGCACACCTGTATACGTGCAAAACGTTTTAGTAGTAGATGTGGTATGTTAGTATTAATATAACGTAACGTTTATCTTATATTCTACATTATATGCACAGATTTTTTAAACGTCTTCTTTTAGTAGTGGAAATACATTCAATGTTACCAAATGTAAACGTTGTTTACACGTTTTTATACAACGTTCGTACTTAGGTTCCTTTTTACATGATCACAACATTATAATAGATGATTCTTTGATGTTGCCTCAAACTAATATTAATGTTGCTATTGCATAAACTATTGACGTCATACTGACGTCTTTCTTGTTTGTTCAGTACAAGTTGCATTATCACATTATGTAATTCCTACTTTGGCACGTGCCTAAGACGTCAAAAAACAATGTACTCCATAGGTTATGAAACACGTTCGGTAATTACTAAAAACATACATTGTAGAAACGTGTTAACACTATGTGTGGTAATGTCATTTTCGTTTGTGTTATTAGAACCTCTTAGAAACATTGCATTGACATATTTTTAGAAATGTTGTAATATTACCTTACCTGTACAAGTACCAAACGTTTTAGTAGTAGATGTGGTATGATAGTATTATTATAACGTAACGTTTATCTTTTACTCTATATTTTATACACAGACTTTTTAAACGTTTCTTTTAGTAGTGAAAATACATTCAATTATATCAAATTTACCCGTTTTGCATCTAATATTCCTACTTAGGTTCCTTTTTATGTGCTCACAACATTATACTAGACGTTTCTTTGATGTTGCCAAACAACAAACATTAACGTTACCATTAAATAGACTACAAATGTTTTATTTACGTATTTCTTGTTTGTTCAATACAAGTTGCATTATCACATTATTTAATTCATATTTTGGCATGTGCCAAAGACGTAAGAAAACAATGTACTCCATAGGTTATGAAACACGTTTTGTAATTACTAAACACATATATTGTAGCTTTGTGTTAACACTATGTGTGGTAATGCCATTTTTGTATGTTATATTAGAACTTCTTAAAGACGTTGATTTGACGTAATGTTAGAAACGTAATATTACCACACCTGTACAAATACCAAAAGTTTTAGTAGTAGATGTGGTATGATAGTATTATTATAAGGCAACATTTATCTTTTACTTTATAGTTTATACATTTTTTTAAACGTGTTCTTTTAGTAATGAAAATACATTCCATGATACCAAATATACACATTTGCATGTAATATTCCTACTTGGGTTCCTTTTTACAAACTCACAACATTATACTAGACGTTTCTTTGATGTTGCCAAACAACAAACATTAACGTTACCATTAAATAGACTACAAATGTTTTATTTACGACTTTCTTGTTTGTTCAATACAAGTTGCATTCTCACAATAAGTAATTCCTATTTTGGCACGTGCCAAAGACGTAAAAAAACAAAGTACTCCATAGCTTATGAAACAGGTTTTGTAATTACTAAAAACATACATTATAGCAACGTGTTAACACTATGTGTAGTAATGTAATTTGTGTATGTTTTATTAGAACCTCTTAGAAAAGTTGCATTGACGTATTTTTAGAAACTTTGTAATATTACCACACCTGTACAAGTACCAAACGTTTTAGAAGTAGATGTGGTATGTTAGTGTTAATATAACTTAACGTATATTATCTTTTACTCTTCATTTTATACACAGATTTTTGTAACGTTTTCTTTTTACTAAAAGAAAACGTTACAAAAATCTGTGTAAATACATTCAATGATACCAAATATATACGTTTTTTACACATTCAAAATGTAACATTCCTACTTAGGTTCCTTTTTATGTGCTCACAACATTATACTAGACGTTTTTTTGATGTTGTCAAACAACAAACATTAACGTTGCCATTATATAGACTATAGACGTTTTATTTACGTCTTTCTTGTTTGTTCAATACAAGTCGCATTATCACATTATGTAATTCATATTATGGCACTGTTACGACCAGGACTCGTATAAAACAAGGGCTCTTAATCATTGGACTAGAAAGGCACACAGCCACAACGGTAACACTAGATCCAACCCTCGAACTTATAATGCCGGCGCACAAAAACACCTATACCCTCCAGAGTTAAATCTGCGATAACGGGGTATCCTATAACTCGGTATAAATGCACTACTACTACAGGCTGATGATCTCTGATACAGCCTGATCACAACAACATACAATTACGTTAATAATGTATACAAGGAAAAGGATAGAGAGCTTAATTAAATCACTGGAATGATTTAATGCAAACAAGAAGAAGGTATAATTAAAGTTTCTCTAAACAATAATAAACTGTCACTCCTATATTAAAGAAAGTGAATGAAAGTCCTAAAGCATCGAGCAGGAATCTTCTGAAGAAAGTCTGATGCTGCTTAATGATGATCGAATCGGATTTTGAACTGTTTTATAAAGCAGGAACAAGATATGACAAGTGTAGGGACATACAGTGTTAACTGGCACGGGAATAACGATAAATGCACAATAGTATTATATCCAACAACAAACGAAGTACTTCCTCAGGCAACTCAAAAAGCCTGCTCCGGTTGTGCAACTCAACAACAACCAAGGCTTACAATCAACGTGAATAAAAATGCTGCATACATAACATAAGAGCATATAATCTTAATTGGGTGTCTGCTAGGCGAATAAAGTCTAGCTGTGATGTAGTAGGCTAGGAAACAATGGCTGAGCAAGCGGCTCGTAGCCTAGCGAGGTCCTTAAGACTGTACGGCCAAATTACGTTAAATGACGGGGTACTCTCCTGAGAGATCCAGATCGCTAGTATCTGGTTCTCTCCTGGCGACCCTCTCAAAGTCAAAGCAAAACGAGTTAGCACAGTGTTGGGTGGCAGAGGCAAAAGCCCTCACTCGCAACACAGTGCTAAACTCAGAAGGTACACAGTCAGAAAGACCACCTAGGCTTCTCACGTATTCGTTGCGATTGTACAGGTTCAATAAAACCTGGTACACATCGGAAATCACAACAACAATAGCCTCACCCCAGTCTAGCATTAAATAGCCCAGCAGACAACCAAGAAAAAGGTAGGGAGACACCATGAGTGTGTCAAACCTCTACAGACAAAATGTTAACCCCTCCAAAATGTCTATCTAAACATGGAATATCTGAGAGCTTCAGCATATAATACGATGGCCGATATATGAAATCGTATAGAACCAAAGGGGAGTTATGATGTTAAATAGATTGGAAGAATGAGAGGTAAGAAGTTGAGAGAGAGAGAAAGTGTTCTATAGGTAGAAGTCGGGGACAGGTGGTAAGGGAGGTGTGAAGGGTATGCTGGTCAGGCAAGCTCTGAAGAGAGTAGCTGCTCGGGGCCCCCAGGATCACACAAAGGCATGGTGGTCAGCCAATCACAGGCCGCTACGTCACCAGGCAGCAGGCCTGCAGAAGGCGCCAGGAACCACCAGCCAATCAAAACCGAGAAAAAGCCCACGCGAGCGAGGGACTCCTCCGGGAGGGAGGACGGAGGAGGGAAAGCAACACTCACTGCCCCCACGCTGCTCGCTCGCTCTTTCTCTCTCAACTTAACTACAATGCATCTTATGTTCTACTCATGACATAAAATATAATGCATTGTCACAGGCGAAATTAAAGACCACTTCTATACTGCCTGTGACATGACGATTCACAAGAAAGAAAGTACAACATTGTAGATAGACTGTATCCCATTTCACTGCCCTGGCGAGCGCTAGTGGCTACCGGGAGGCGATTCTGCCAACGCTGGCAGGCGTCACAGCATGTGCCAAAGACGTAAACAAATAATGTACTCCATAGGTTGTGAAGCACTTTCTGTAATTACAAAACCATACATTGTAGCAAAGTGTTACGACCGGGCACTCGGGTACACTAGGGCTCTTACACAGGACTCGAGTATGGCTCGCTGCCACAACGGAAACACACGATCCCAACCCCAGAGTACTGCCAGCCGAACAAAAAACGCCACTACCCTCCAGAGTTCTATCTGCTATAACGGGGTATACAAGAACTTGGTACTAGCGTTTCACACAACAGACTAATAACAAGACGGGAGTTATCTAGTCTGGTCAACAATCAAACAAAGAAGAAAGTACTACAACACTAAAGAATAGTGTTGGCCGAAGCCGAAGTAATCCACCCTTGAACTAAGAACTTAAGAAGTCCTCCACCCTCTACTTCGGATCGGCACTATTACGTTACGTTAAACAATAGTCCTCGAGCATCAAGCAAGGAATCTTCTGATAAGTTAGATGCTTCTCGAATACTCATAAGAAGTAAGTATCGGATTTTGAACAGCAATTTAATGAATAACTCACTGGTAATTAAAGGCTTTAAATTGACATAAGAAGAATTATAAGAATAAGCAATAGGATATGGCAAACATTAAGAAGAAGTACTCCGACAATGCACTGGCAATAGCCTACTAAGATTGTGCTCGTGGGCCACTAATCTCTGAAGTAGCTAAGCGTGCCACACATGAAATCAATAGTGCTTAAACAATAATATACATAAGGAGAAGCTTCAATACTATGCTGTATCTGCTGGTCGAGCAAAGTCTAGCTGGGATATCTAAGGTTAAGAGACAATGGCTGAGCAAGCGGCTCGTAGCCTAGCGAGGTCCTTAAGACTGTGCGGCCAAATTACGGTAATTGACGGGATGCTCTCTTGAGAGATCCAGATCACTAGTATCTGGTTCTCTCCTGGCGATCCTCTCAAAGTCAAGCAAATGAGATAGCACAGTGTTGGGTGGCACAGGCAAAAGCCCTCACTCGCAACACAGTGCTAAACTCCCACGGTACACAATCAAAAAGACCCCCTAGGCTTCCCACGTCTCCGTTGCAATTGTGCTGGTTCAACCAACCTAGCACTCATAGGAAATCACAACTCGAGGAACCCTATCCCAGTCTAGCATTACCTAAACCAGCAGAAAACAGGAACATGAATAATAGTACACAGGGAAATACATATACGAGTGCAACAAACATCAATCAATCCTATTCTAGTTAACCCTTCCAAAAATAGGCTATCTAACAGGCACTTATCTCGTGAGAACTCAAGCGATAATACTTTGGCTGACTAAATCTGCACCAAAGGGGTCATTGAGGTTAAAAAGGGTTCAGAAGAAGAAGAAAATAGGCTGTTCAGAGAGTAGAGAAAGTTCACATCAGTCGGAAGAATATCGATAGTTGCAAGGGATATGAGAGGTCGCTTTGCCTGATGAGTTCTGAAGCATGGTGGCAAAAACCTCTCTTTTTATACTCGGCCCTCTAGCGGCATATCTCAAACTACTTAAGGACCGCCCACTGGCAATCATGACGTCATATTCTCTCAATCTGGGATTGACAAAGAACTTCCCACGCGCTGAAAGGGAGGAAGGGAGGAGGGAATTAGGCCTACCGGCCCGCGTGGCGTACTCACTAATCCCCCGCCACGTTACATAACTCTCTCCTCTCATCATTACATACAAGTCCCACACACAATACTTATATCTAATGATATAAAATAGAACTCGTTGACTTAGAAGAAAACAAAATACATAATGATAATACTTATAGTACAACGGTTCACATAAACTGAGTTAGGAAACTCTACACAGACTACAGCCAAAGTTCCTGCCCTGACGATCCTAGCGAGAGTGGGGCCTGACTGGGCGTTCTGTACAGCATGCTCATACTCGACATGCGTCACACCTCCCCCAAGATTTTACTTGCTCAACCCTGAGCTAAAATCTGATATACAGAACCCCATCAAACCCCTCACACCCAGCGACCGCATGGCACTAAAACAACGCTGAGTTTATCACTAAAACACATCTTATAAAAAAAAATTCACATTTCATAACTCCTCCCAACAATAGTAAAAGACATAATATCATGCTCCCAGAGCGAGCTTACAGCAGCTCAGCCGTTTGATAGTTCGTGGACTACTCAAACCTTATAGGCTATGACAAACTTATACAATTATCTTCATCAAAAAGAAAGAGTTTTTATATGATTTTTATATTTTAATATGTTTTTTTCCGGCTGCACTATAAGGGCAGCCTATTTTCTTCTATACCAAACGCTCAACAATCCTGCTTTACGACCCAATACGCTGGGCTACAACCGCGAGCCAACAAGCACCAAGCGCAAAATACTACTCAAACCAAAGCAGGAGGCTACCCGTATGTCAATTTACCCAGGATCATATACCCCTGAACGACCACATGCAACCTCGTTGTCACAACCGGCAATATGGCTTATGTCCAGGTTATATACCAATAACCTTAGTGACCACCTGGTCAGCCTCATATTCCGATTGTGAAACGGGTCCAAGATCTTGAGAGGGTAATGATCTGGGTAAACTACACCGACCGGACCATAGGCTGGAACATAGATCTCGAAATGCCCCAGCGCATCATTGTCCTTTTCACTTTCATTCATCAGGCTCTGACACGTTGCTGGTGCATTCTTAAGTCCGTCAGGCACAACATTGCACTGGTAGGTACTCCCGTCCACAACAAAACCACATACCTCTTTAGCACGCTCGGACAAAGTTACAAGCAACGACCACTCACGACATTCCTTATCCCTCAGATCCTTCGTCCACACGTAATCCAGCTCTGCTTGCACCATAGGCTGTCGAGCAGGATTTATACGGCAGGGAATTAAACTGAGCCTTGCACTATCTCCAGCCTGCATGTCGGATTCTACCCCGTACCTCAGGCCTGGAGAAGCAACAAACATGCGAAAGTACTGCCATAGCCTAGTAAACAACTGCCTTGCACTGTCTCCACGAACAACATGCCTTGTACCCTCCCACAACCCAGCCGAGACCGCAGCTTCTAACCTGTAGTCTCCCTCCTTCTCCACCTTCGTCCCTAGAACAGCCAGGTCATGAGAGGGACAATCAGTACCACCCGTGCAGTCACTCCCACAGTTCATTATTGCTAAGGCTTCCCCGCCGATACCGTACATGCGCACCCCCGCATTCCTTGTGACGACATCTGCCTGCGCAGCATCACCGCTTTCAGCGACATGGCCAGATACAGTCGGTCTATGGTAGGGCTGTTGCATTAGACTAGAGCAGCATTGGGAGGCTATGCGACGACCGGGCACTGCGATACCACAGCCGACCTTACCAATCTGCTCAATGTCCTCCTTTTGACCACCACCCTTGGCAGCCATGGGTCGACCCTGACCTGGCAACCATGCCAAGGCCTCGTCGCCCACCTTAAACCACCGAAACAACGAGGCTAACGGTCTTTTAACAGTCACATGACCTGCCTGCGGAACATCTCGCACCGCCCGAGTTGTGAGACTCAGGGGCTCGGCACGACCAGTGGGGTATGAACCGAGCTGGTGCTGGAGTGCTGCACACTGCTGCTCAGGCAGGTGCTCTAGCGCTTCCACAGCCACCAGACTCGTGTCCCCCGCCCACTGCTTCGCCGAGACATAACAATCCCTACTCTCCTCCACCTGTGCCCTACTGCCCCCCTCTCCTTCTCCACCTTGGCCGCGGCAGACCAACGCAGGGACAGTAGGCTGCTCAGGTGGTTGCCTCACAAACTCCTCCAACAGGTTCACATGACATGCTTCCCCGTCCTCGTGTTTGATCTCGACAGCCCCATTACCACACTTCTGAACTTCCGGATCCTCCAACTGCAGTTTACAAATATCTGAGGGAACCAACCTGTCTAGATGCTTCCGAAGCAACCCAAGTCCTCCCCCAATATCAAACTGAGCAACCCTTTTTTCTCTCCGTGTGCAACGTTGCTGCCCCGGAGTCTCTTCCGGCCCTACCTCCTCACTAGCTGTGACAGGTCCTGGGGCCTCTCCAGACTCTAACATAGGTGCCAATACTAAATCACCCAGGAGAGCCGCCGAGTCAAAACTCTTAAAACCAACTCCAGCTTTAGCCTCCTCCTGTTGATCGTTCCTCTGCTGGTCTGAAGACGGAGGACTAGGCTGTGACACTTTAGCTGCCCGAGCTCGGGTGACAGCACACGCCATGGGTTGTGCCTGGCACCGCTCGACACACTCTTGTTCTCCCCCACTCACGTCGGCCGGCCTCTCGGCAACGACTAAGGGTAGAACCTCAGAAGCGGGCATTGCAAAGTCGTTGCCGAGAAGAAGGTCGACGCCCTCCACTGGCAGTTTCTCCACAATCCCAACATCCAATTCACGTGCCACACCATCCACCTCCAACTCCAACCGCACCAGCGGGTATGACCGAGTTGCATTAATACCCTGCACCACTACCACCCGAGCCGCATTTATAGGGTAGCCAGTCAAATTGTTCATCAGAGTCTGGGAAGCACCTGTATCACGCAAGACCTCTACTCCATGCTTGCGCCCCGCCCACATCACGCAACCCCGTCCTCTATGGTCGCAAAAAACATCCTGAGCAGGGTTCGAGCCTCTCAGGTGTTTCTGCATTGGCTGTGCCTCAGCCTCTGACGAACGGCCCCGGGCAAACTCAGAAGACTTCGGAGACACACCAATGTTGCAGGCCAAAGACACAGCTGCTGTAGGTGGTTTGCTAGGACAGACTCTTGCAAAGTGCCCCTTTTCATGACAAAGATAACACTCCAACTCCCCTCTGGGCTTCCCTTGGTACTGGGAAGGGCCCGGCCCCTTCTTAAATGGGACGGTGTTAGTCTTGTGGTCAGTCTTGGTATCATAGCTCTTGTACTTGTTTGCATAATGTATATCACTAACTCGGGGGGGTGGGGTGTCACGCCCCTTGTTACCTGCCTCACTACGCTGGGCAGACCCGCACCCACGAATTAATGATAGCCGGAGGTCAGCCATCTCAGCTGCCTCCTGTAGAGTTTTAGGGTTCTTTTCTTTAATAGTTAAAGTCATATCTGCACCAGTACACTTATAAAACTGCTCGAGCAGAAACAGCTCAGTCAACTGTTCGGCCGTCTCAGCTTTCTCAGAACGTGTCCAGTTAGCAAGTGCATCTTTTAAGTCCCGGGCATGTTCAAGAAAGGTCGCCTCCCTAGTCTTCGTAACACCCCGAAACTTCAATCGATATGTTTCTGGTTGCAACTCGTATGCCCGTAGGACAGCTCTCTTCAATACTGGGTAGTCAATGCAAGACTCTAAAGGCAGTGCATCATAAGCCTTCAGACCCTTACCCGTAAGTCTTGAGGAGACTAGAGCTGCCCACTTCTCTTCAGGCCAATTATGCTCCCTACACTTCTTCTCAAAACGATTAAAAAATTCTGTGACTTCAGTTTCACTAAATGCCGGCACCAATTTGACTAAGTGGGACAAGGACTGTTCTCTTACTTGGCCCTCACGGCCCATCCGAATCCCTGTCGACTCTGCACGAGTCTTATCTAAATCTATTTGAGCACAATATTTCTCTGAGTCGTACCTAAGCTCAGCCTCGTGCCTCCTAACCTCAATCTCATGCCTCCTAGTCTCATTCTCCATCTCCTGCTTCCTAGTCTCATTCTCCTGCCTCCTAGTCTCAGCCTCAATCTCCTTCTCATGCCTCCTAGACTCAATTTTAGCAAGCTCGAGTTTAAATATCATCTCAGGAGACAGGCCGGAAGAGGGAACTGCCACTACTGAAGGAGGGGGGGCAAGAACTGGGGAACCACCATACGCACCGCCCGAGGGCACTCCAATCTTCCAATGCTCATCCCTCTGTGGGAGAGTGCTAACCTCCGGCAACTGAGTGGACGGCACTGTGGGAGTCGAGTGAGAGGGGATCTGGGGAGGAACCCCCCCAAACGCCCTCTCCTCCGAAACCCCATGTCGCCCACGCAACACCCAGGAAATCAGCTCCCCCTTGGACATCCCTCCTACATTGGATAGACCCAAAACCTTGGCTATCAGGTGCAAGCCATAAACATTCACCCCAGTCAGCCTCTCCTCCGTCACGTGGTACCGCTTACTCACAAAAAGTCTAGCATCCTCCTCACTAGTTACTAACGGCACCTCCTCACTTAGCATCTCTCGCTCCTCGTCAGTACTAGGGCCCGACATACTGAAGTTCACCAAAAAATTCTCGAGACAAAAGTGTTAAACTCCCTTATGCAAGCACTAATTACTAAATTAACTGGAGTCTCTTAAATGCTCTCCTAATTGCCTTACAAAAAAAAAATATTCTTCAATATGTACGCTAAAGTACCAACAAACAAATGTTGTACAACTCTGCAAAAAAAATTATACTGTTCACAAAATCCTAAGCAAGGTCGCCATTTGTTACGACCGGGCACTCGGGTACACTAGGGCTCTTACACAGGACTCGAGTATGGCTCGCTGCCACAACGGAAACACACGATCCCAACCCCAGAGTACTGCCAGCCGAACAAAAAACGCCACTACCCTCCAGAGTTCTATCTGCTATAACGGGGTATACAAGAACTTGGTACTAGCGTTTCACACAACAGACTAATAACAAGACGGGAGTTATCTAGTCTGGTCAACAATCAAACAAAGAAGAAAGTACTACAACACTAAAGAATAGTGTTGGCCGAAGCCGAAGTAATCCACCCTTGAACTAAGAACTTAAGAAGTCCTCCACCCTCTACTTCGGATCGGCACTATTACGTTACGTTAAACAATAGTCCTCGAGCATCAAGCAAGGAATCTTCTGATAAGTTAGATGCTTCTCGAATACTCATAAGAAGTAAGTATCGGATTTTGAACAGCAATTTAATGAATAACTCACTGGTAATTAAAGGCTTTAAATTGACATAAGAAGAATTATAAGAATAAGCAATAGGATATGGCAAACATTAAGAAGAAGTACTCCGACAATGCACTGGCAATAGCCTACTAAGATTGTGCTCGTGGGCCACTAATCTCTGAAGTAGCTAAGCGTGCCACACATGAAATCAATAGTGCTTAAACAATAATATACATAAGGAGAAGCTTCAATACTATGCTGTATCTGCTGGTCGAGCAAAGTCTAGCTGGGATATCTAAGGTTAAGAGACAATGGCTGAGCAAGCGGCTCGTAGCCTAGCGAGGTCCTTAAGACTGTGCGGCCAAATTACGGTAATTGACGAGATGCTCTCTTGAGAGATCCAGATCACTAGTATCTGGTTCTCTCCTGGCGATCCTCTCAAAGTCAAGCAAATGAGATAGCACAGTGTTGGGTGGCACAGGCAAAAGCCCTCACTCGCAACACAGTGCTAAACTCCCACGGTACACAATCAAAAAGACCCCCTAGGCTTCCCACGTCTCCGTTGCAATTGTGCTGGTTCAACCAACCTAGCACTCATAGGAAATCACAACTCGAGGAACCCTATCCCAGTCTAGCATTACCTAAACCAGCAGAAAACAGGAACATGAATAATAGTACACAGGGAAATACATATACGAGTGCAACAAACATCAATCAATCCTATTCTAGTTAACCCTTCCAAAAATAGGCTATCTAACAGGCACTTATCTCGTGAGAACTCAAGCGATAATACTTTGGCTGACTAAATCTGCACCAAAGGGGTCATTGAGGTTAAAAAGGGTTCAGAAGAAGAAGAAAATAGGCTGTTCAGAGAGTAGAGAAAGTTCACATCAGTCGGAAGAATATCGATAGTTGCAAGGGATATGAGAGGTCGCTTTGCCTGATGAGTTCTGAAGCATGGTGGCAAAAACCTCTCTTTTTATACTCGGCCCTCTAGCGGCATATCTCAAACTACTTAAGGACCGCCCACTGGCAATCATGACGTCATATTCTCTCAATCTGGGATTGACAAAGAACTTCCCACGCGCTGAAAGGGAGGAAGGGAGGAGGGAATTAGGCCTACCGGCCCGCGTGGCGTACTCACTAATCCCCCGCCACGTTACATAACTCTCTCCTCTCATCATTACATACAAGTCCCACACACAATACTTATATCTAATGATATAAAATAGAACTCGTTGACTTAGAAGAAAACAAAATACATAATGATAATACTTATAGTACAACGGTTCACATAAACTGAGTTAGGAAACTCTACACAGACTACAGCCAAAGTTCCTGCCCTGACGATCCTAGCGAGAGTGGGGCCTGACTGGGCGTTCTGTACAGCATGCTCATACTCGACATGCGTCACACTATGTGTGGTAATGTAATTTTTGTATGCTTTATTATAACATCTTAGAAATGTTGCATTGACGTATTTTTAGAAACTTAGTAATATTATCACACCTGTACAAGTACTAAACGTTTTAGAAGTAGACGTGGTATGTTAGTATTAATATAACGTAATGTTTAACTTTTACTCTACATTTTATACACATATTTGTTACACGTCTTCTTTCAGTACTAATAATACAATCAATGATACCTAATGTACACGTTGTTTACACGTGTTTCATATAACTTTCATACTTAAGTAAATTTTTACGTGCTCACAACATTATAATGGACGTTTTTTTTTATGTTGTCCCAAGCTAACATCAACGTTGCCGATGCATAAACTATTAACGATGCATAAACTATAAACTACTGACGTATTACTTGTTTGTTCAATACAAGTTGCATTATCACATCATGTAATTCCTATCTTGGCACGTGCCAAAGACATTAAAAAACAGTGTAATCTATAGGTTATGAAACACGTTTCGTAATTACTAAAAACATACATTGAAGCAACGTGTTACAACTACGTGTGGTAATGTAATTTTTGTATGTTTTATTAAAACCTTTTAGAAACGTTGCATTGACGTATTTTTTGAAATGTTGTAATATTATCACACCTTTACAAGTACCAAACGTTTTAGTAGTAATGTGGTATGTTAGTATTAATATAACGTAACGTTTATCTTTTACTCTACATTTTATACACAGATTTTTTAAACGTTTTCTTTTAGTAGTGAACATACATTCAATGATACCAAATATACACGTTTTTTACACGTTTTGCAGGTAACATTCCTATTTAGGTTTCTTTTTACGTGTTCACAACATTATAATAGACGTATCTTTGATGTTGCCAGAAAAACAAACATGAACGATGCTATTATATAGTTTACAGACGTCTTATTTACGTCTTTCTTATTTGTTCAATACAAGTCGCATTATCACATTATGTAATCCTATTTCAGTACGTGCCAAAGACGTAAAAAACAAATGTATTCCATAGGTTATGACACACGTTTTGTAGTTACTAGCTGAAAATGTTGTGACAACGTGTTTACACTATGTGAGGTTAGGTTAATAATGTTTGTATTATTAAAAATTATAAAAACGTCTTTACGACGTAATTTCAGATACGTTGTGATATAACCAAACCAGCATAAGTGTCAAACGTTGTACACACGTAACCTGTTTATTGGGCTGCAACTCCCATTCATTATCACTCATCAGAACTGTATCATCCGCAAACAACAGTAGCCTATAGGTAGCTTCCACTCATTTCCCTCCCTTTTCAGCGATACACCAACATCCACCGCTCTTGATAGTATTTCTTTCATGACTCCATCTATATATACAGTAAACAACCACAGGGACATCACACACCCCTGTTTCAAACCAACATTCAGGTCAAAGAACTCGCTCTGCTCACTCTCCACACGTACTGCCACCTTTGCACCCTCATACATGCCCTGCACTGCTTTCAGCCACTTGCCATCTACTCCGTATATTCTAAGTACTTTCCACAAACCTTCTCTATCCACTCTGTCATAGGCCTTCTCCAAGTCCATAAAGGCAACATACACCTTTTGTTGTTTCTCCAGATATTTCTCCACAACACAATTCAGGGTAAAAATCTGATCTACACATCCTCTTCCCTTCCTAAAAATCTCCCTGCTCGTTGCCTATCCATTTCGCCGTTCTCACTCTCACTCTCTCAATCACTACCCTACTGTATACCTTCCCTACTATGCTTAGAAGACATATTCCTCGGTGGTTACCACACACTCCTCTTTCCCCTTTGCCCTTATATAGGGGGACTATTATGTCAGTCTTCCAGTCATCGGGTGCACTCCCCTTCTCCCATGCTAGTTTGCACATTTTCCATACCCATTCAATCACTATCTCACCACCATACCTCAATATTTCCCCACACACTCCATCTGTTCCTGGTGCTTTCCCCAACTCCACTCTTTTCATGGTTTCCCACACTTCTGACCTCCTGATCCCCACCTCCTCCTCCAATAATTCTCTTCTTCTCCCTCCCATACCATATCCAGCTATGTTTGCTGGCTCTTCATTCCTTATATTTAGCAACTCATTGAAGTACTCCCTCCATCTTTTGACGCTCTCTTGCTTCTCGGCTAGCATTCTCCCATTCTTGTCTCCCTCTTACTCTCCACGTACCTTTCTTGTTTCTGTCTCTTGAAATCTTCATTCCCTCTACTACCCAACCACTCTCTATATGCTTTCTTCTTTTCTTCCACAGCTATTCTTACCTCTTCTGTCCACCATGCTGTACCTTTCACTCCCCTCCCTCTTCTCCTCACTCCACACACCTCCTCACATGCTGCACAGATCTCATCCTTAAACCGGGAGCTGCGGGGAGACTCTTAAGAGTTCCCCCGGCGGACTGCGGGAAGACTCTTGAGAGTAAGTAAAATAAAAAATCAACTTTTGACATCGAAAAAAAAATATTTTTTTTATTTTTATTTTTTTATTTTTTTATTTTTTTTTTGGCCCCTGGGCCATGCAAAATCTCAGTCCTCTACCTCCCCTCCTTCCCCACTTTCCTCCTCTCCTTCAGTTATCACCTATTTTCCCTATTATTCCCTTATTCTGAGGTATATTTTCGTGCTAACATTAGCGAGTTGCAAGCAGGGTGTTGTCATCACTGATGGCAAGCGAGTGCAAGAGAGAGAGAGAGAGAGTATCGATCGACTGTGTCTCAGTGGCCTTGGGGGAAATTGGCGGGAAAGCAGTTTGCCTCACCCATACATTATACAACTCGCGGGCTATATCTCCGATTTTGACCATCCAAACGCTGTTTTCACTCGTTTTATTGTTGTTTCAGGTTAATACCTTTATAATCAACCCATAATAGGCGCATATGGATAATTATTAATGCTATTAATGGTACAATGAATATTTTAGTGACGGAAACACCTCAAATACGTCAGCACAGGGGGACGTTTTCAATTACCCCCATGCGCACTTGTTAGGTTAAACACCTTGCTCATCTCCTCCACTTCCTCCATGACTTCCAGGTCGAACCCACCTAGTCGTCTTGCCACTGCTCTCCTGTACTCCTCCCTGACTTCCTTCTCCTGCAACCTCTCCACCCTCCTCACCATTCCACCCTCCTCTCGCCTCCCTCCAGCTCTCCTCACCCACTTCTTTTGTGTCCTAACCTTAGCTACCACTACATAATGATCAGGCAGACCTCCTCCAATGCCCCTATACACCCTAGCATCCATCACTGATTTCTTTATTCGTTCATTCACACATACATAATCAATCAATGACTTTCGTTCCACCACTGTCTCATCCTCCATCGTCCACACCCATTTCCATATACACACGGTGCCAAAATGATGTTCATAAACTGTGATGAACTTAGTGGAATTAAACAATAAAAAGTGCGATGACATTTGCAAAAAAATGACTGCGCAATTTCTTCAGTTTAGCTAAGCTGTGTACAATTTACAACATCAAATTGACAACCTTCATGACTAACAGGTGTTCTATGAACATTATACAACTATGGACAAGGGAATTTGTATAAAGGTGTTGTATATTGTGGCAAAGATATACAACTGTATAAACATTCTCATATATTTACACATCAATAACAATGTATGGAAACAATTGCTCATAGCTCGCGAACCAATTATTATGCTCTAGTGTTTTGGTTTTCATCATTAGAAAGAGCATACATTTTCAATTCCGGTGATGTATACAGTTATATACGTATCTGAACAAATAGCTCAACGCCGAGAGGTGGGGAATTGCTCGGAGCCCAGCTTGTGCCCGTGGAGCGGAGACGGGTGAAGAGTAAATATTCGCATTTTTGCCCCTTTATTTCAAATATTCATAGAGCAAAAAGTATTTGTGGTAGGAAGTTCTAATTATTTAATTCTCTTCAGCATTATCTACTGTATTCCTACAAATTATATTGAAAACCATAGACCTCGTAACAAAGAAATAAATCTAACATTTTATAAACCATATCATGCAATATAATATTTGTTTTGTTTTCGGTCACTGCTTGAGAACTATTGAAGATAAACAATTTCTGTTTTCAGATTTGGAAAGAGCAGAAAAAAAATACTTTTATTTGAGCATATAAAAGAAAATGGTCATCACTCAAAATTTCGAGATAGGACGATGAGAACACAATTACTCTGAAAAGAAGTTTATTTCGAACTCATTTACACTTTCAATTTTGATTTATTTAAATTTTATTTGTGTATTATGTATTACAGTTATTCCCCCTTCCATTGACAAATGATACATCACAATAAACAGCATTCTGGTGGATGGGAATACAGAATAACATTAGGCTTCGAAAACATTCCCGGGCCAAATTTTCCACTGAGAAACCCTGCGGCCTGTCCATGCTAACTTATTGTAACTTTATATGTCTGAGAGGGTAAACACTTTCAGGATAATGACCCCCTTTAAATTTTGATTCTGGCATAAATTAGATGTTTTTATTCAGTTTAACGGTTCCACTGACTTACGGAAGCGAAGCATGGACGTTGGTTGAGAGACTCAGACCAAGAGTGAGAGTAGTGGAAATGAATTACTTAAGGAGTGCGTGCGGAGTTACATGGGGGGATAGACAGACTAATGAGGAAGTAAGAAGGAGATGTGGTGTGGAGGTAGATGTGCTGGAAAGTGTGAAAAGGAACAACTTGAGATGGTTCGGCCATATGGAACGTATGGAAAGCGAGAGAATGACTAAGAGGTTGTACGAGAGCGAGGTGGAGGGACAGAGAGGGAGAGGTAGACCGAATGAGAGGTGGAAGGATGGAGTGAGGAAGTACATGAACGAAGGCGGTGCTGGTTGGGGGGAGGAGTGTAGACTGACTGGGGACAGAGGTGCATGGGGCGGTTCGTTCGTGGCCACCCCTTCGGGGATCGGGGCGTCAGGCAATAGATAGATAGATAGAACGGTTCCATGTCTGTTGAACCAGTGCCACTTCAACCAGTGCCACTTTAACCAGTGCTAACTAAACCAGTGGCCACTTCAACCAGTGACCATTTCAACCAGTGACCATTTTAACCAGTAACCTAACCTAACCTAACCTAACCTAACCTAACCTAACCTACTGGTTAAAATGGTCACTGTTTGAAATGGTCACTGGTTGAAGTGGCCACTGGTTGAGTTAGCACTGGTTAAAGTGGCACTGGTTGAAGTGGCACTGGTTCAACTGACCTGTCACCCATTTTAACCCTTAGAAGATACAATGGTGCATTTCCCATTCCCTGTCTGTGTTCTGGTTATTATTAGACATTTTGTTCAGCTTAGGAAGTATATATGGAAGTCAGTGGGTTAGATGGGATATTCTTTACCGATATCATTCCCACAGATCCTTCCGAAATAGTATAACATTGTTTTATAATAGCCAAAATAAACTGTCAAAATGTGTCACAATCTTCAAAAAAGGTTAACAAGGCCCTATCTTATTCAGAGGGATTATTGTGGTCGTATTTGCCCCATTGAGTCCTCGAAGTAAATTACTGTATATGCAAAAGAAAATCGTCCAATGGTAACCAGAATAGTGTGATAATTACGTCAACGTGCTGAAGGGGTCAATCCTATTTGTTTTGCATTTTTTTTTTTTTTTTTTTTTTTTTATTACTTTTTTAACCTCCCCTGGTTCGCATCATTCGTTTGGAGATTTTAAGACGTTATATCCCATTCGCTTAGCGATAATAATACGCTCTACCCGTTTCAGGTTTCGATGTTTTCTGGGCGAGCGATAGCGAGCCTAGAAGGTAGAGGAAAGCGGCCTTCTGCCGGGATATATTTCTATAAAAATATGTGCAAGCTTAGCTTGAAGGGGGTCTGGGTGGGTATTTTGTAGTTTGAAGACAGTCTGTTAGCCTAAGGGACAAACTAAAACACATTGTTCGAAAATGGTAAAAGCAAGCACAATCCTCAATAATAAGTAAATGAAAAATCATACTAACCCTCAAGACGTCGGACTAAATAGTGATAAACTAATATAATTGACAGACAGACAGACAGACACACAGACAAATAGACACACAGACAGATATACCACAGAACCAATCACCACCCCCCCCCCCCCCCCCCGCCTTTGTTGAACAAACTTTTGTTCATATTCCAATTAACCTTTCCGAATAAAAATGGCAGACATAGTTTTATTAGTGAATATTGTTGATTAGATTGGCATAGGGATCGCTGCTTCACCTTTCAATCTATAAGTGTTTTTGTCTGCGAGTTATTTCACCAATAAGTCTTTTTGCTTCCAAGTTATTTCACCTCTCAAATCGTTTCGTCTACAAGTTATTTTCATCTACTTAGTCACTTCGCTCACAAATCTTTTCAACTGAATAATTGTGTCGTCTACTGTACAAGTCTCTTCACCTACACTTATTTTTTCACCACAAGACTTTTCACCTATTATATCTTTTCGTCTCCAAGTGATTTCACCTACTAAATATTTTCGCCCACAAGTCTTTTCACTTACTAAGTTGTTTCGTGTACTAGTTTTTTCTCCTGTTAAGCCTTTTCGTCTACTTGTGTTTCACCTGCTAAGTCTTTTCATCTACATGTGTTTCACCTGCTAATCCTTTTCGTCTACATGTGTTTCACCTGCTAAGTCTTTTCGTCTACATGTGTTTCACCTGCTAATCCTTTTCGTCTACATGTGTTTCACCTGCTAAGTCTTTTCGTCTACATGTGTTTCACCTGCTAAGTCTTTTCGTCTACATGTGTTTCACCTGCTAAGTCTTTTCGTCTACTTGCGTTTCACCTGCTAAGTCTTTTCGTCTACATGTGTTTCACCTGCTAAGTCTTTTCGTCTACATGTGTTTCACCTGCTAAGTCTTTTCGTCTACATGTGTTTCACCTGCTAAGTCTTTTCGTCTACTTGCGTTTCACCTGCTAAGTCTTTTCGTCTACATGTGTTTCACCTGCTAAGTCTTTTCGTCTACATGTGTTTCACCTGCTAAGTCTTTTCGTCTACATGTGTTTCACCTGCTAAGTCTTTTCGTCTGCATGTGTTTCACGTGCTAAGTCTTTTCGTCTACATGTGTTTCACGTGCTAAGTCTTTTCGTCTACATGTGTTTCACCTGCTAAGTCTTTTCGTCTACTTGCGTTTCACCTGCTAAGTCTTTTCGTCTACATGTGTTTCACCTGCTAAGTCTTTTCGTCTGCATGTGTTTCACGTGCTAAGTCTTTTCGTCTACATGTGTTTTCTCCTGCTAAGTCTTTTCGTTTGCAATGTATTCGCTTGTTTCAACTAAATAAAACAGTCTAATATTGGCATGGATTATACTTAAAGGGTTACTAAAAGTGTTAAGAGGAACATAGTATACTTTGTAAGGGCTTACCGGCTTTGTTTTATCTTTCTCTCCTTTTCTCTCTTTCCCTGGCTTGTATCCATTCGGCCCCATTCAATCCACTGTTTTAAGACGTTTATCCCCATTCAGGTGTTGATTTCTTCCTGGCGAGCGATAGCGAGCCAGCATTGAATGGAGAAATCAGGCTTCGCCGGAAACATTTTTCTATCGAAAAATGTACAAATTTAGCTTGCTGTCAAAAAAAAAATATATATATATGCTTGGTTGCTACCGCTCGCCAGGAAAATATTGACACCTGGATGGGGGTAAAGTTTTGAAACAGTAGGCTGAATGGGGCCGAATGGATACAAGCCAAAGAGAGAGGGAGAGAAAGATAAACAAAAAGCGAGGTGTGCTGGCCTAACTATTTCAGTGTGGGGAACAGTTTATCAATATATTTCTGGCTACCATTAGATGATTATAGTCAGCTTCAAACCCATTCAGGTGTCCATTTTTGGGGGGTGAGCGAAAGCGAGCCTTTATGGGGGGATGGGCCGATTTTCTGGACCACTTTCTCCCTCATGTTTAGCCCCATTAGTTTTCAGATGTTAAGATGTTTGCCCCATTAGTTAGTCGATTTTAAGACCTTTCGCCAAATTTCTTCGCCAATATTTAGACCTTTCGTGCTATTTAGGTGTCAATTTTTTCCCTGGCGAACGATAGTGAGCCTTTAATGTTTGAAGAACCGGCTTTCAGCCGGGAAATTTTTCTACCGAAAAATGTACAAATTAATCTAGAAGGGGGATCTAATAGATGTTTTTTTGTTTTAACTTGATGGAGGTCTAGGGAGGAAACTAGAATAATAATGACTAGGCTACATACACAAATCGGCCAAAAAGTGAACCATCTCCACTTAACTTAAAAGAAATCGGCCTTCGGTCGGAACCTCTTTCTATCGAAAAATATACAAATTTAGCTTGAATGGGGATCTGGGTGAGCATTTTCTTAGTTTGAAGGAAATCTGGAAGGCCTAGGAGACAAACTAAGATACATTGCTCGAAAATGGCAAAAACAAACAAAATTCTCAATTATAAACAAACAACTTATCATAATATTCCACAAGACGTCGGCCCTGACAGTGTTAAGCCTTTCTACTTTTAAGCCAATTTAACCTAACGTATTCAAACCTAATCTACTTAAAAATATGGGCTTAAAACATTTGAACATGCAAATGGTAATTAAAATGTCCATGATAAATTACCCTTATACAGGTATATTAATAGTAATGAACCTATATAATATACTACCCTTATACAGGTATATTAATAGTAATGAACCTATATAATATACTACCCTTATACAGGTATATTAATAGTAATGAACCTATATAATATACTACCCTTATACAGGTATATTAATAGTAATGAACCTATATAATATATTACCCTTATACAGGTATATTAATAGTAATGAACCTATATAATATACTACCCTTATACAGGTATATTGATAGTAATGAACCTATATATTATACTACCCTTATACAGGTATATTGATAGTAATGAACTTATATAATATACTACCCTTATACAGGTATATTGATAGTAATGAACCTATATAATATATTACCCTTATATAATATATTACCCTAATACAGGTATATTGATAGTAATGAACCTATATAATATATTACCCTTATATAATATATTACCCTTATACAGGTATATTGATAGTAATGAACCTATATAATATATTACCCTTATATAATATATTACCCTTATACAGGTATATTAATAGTAATGAACCTATATAATATATTACCCTTATACAGGTATATTGGTAGTAATTAACCTATATAATATATTACCCTTATACAGGTATATTAATAGTAATGAACCTATATAAAATATTACCCTTATATAATATATTACCCTTATATAATATATTACCCTTATACAGGTATATTGATAGTAATGAACCTATATAATATATTACCCTTATACAGGTATATTGATAGTAATGAACCTATATAATATACTACCCTTATACAGGTATATTAATAGTAATGAACCTATATAATATACTACCCTTATACAGGTATATTGATAGTAATGAACCTATATAATATACTACCCTTATACAGGTATATTGATAGTAATGAACCTATATAATATATTACCCTTATATAATATATTACCCTTATACAGGTATGTTGATAGTAATGAACCTATAAAATATAATACCCTTATACAGGTATATTGATAGTAATGAACCTATATAATATATTACCCTTATATAATATATTACCCTTATACAGGTATATTGATAGTAATGAACCTATATATTATATTACCATTATACAGGTATATTGATAGTAATGAACCTATATAATATATTACCCTTATATAATATATTACCCTTATACAGGTATATTGATAGTAATGAACCTATATAATATATTACCCTTATACAGGTATATTGATAGTAATGAACCTATATAATATACTACCCTTATACAGGTATATTAATAGTAATGAACCTATACAATATACTACCCTTATACAGGTATATTGACAGTAATTAACCTATATAATATATTACCCTTATACAGGTATATTGATAGTAATGAACCTATATAATATATTACCCTAATACAGGTATATTGATAGTAATGAACCTATATAATATATTACCCTTATACAGGTATATTAATAGTAATGAACCTATATAATATTTTACCCTTATACAGGTATATTGATAGTAATGAACCTATATAATATACTACCCTTATACAGGTATATTAATAGTAATGAACCTATATAATATACTACCCTTATACAGGTATATTGATAGTAATGAACCTATATAATATACTACCCTTATACAGGTATATTGATAGTAATGAACCTATATAATATATTACCCTTATACAGGTATATTGATAGTCTATCTATCTATTCTATCTATATGCTCAGGCCCAATCCCCATTTTGGGGGTAGCCGACTCAAGACAGAGCAAGAACAGGGAAAACACAAAAAAAACATAAAACAAAAATAAACACAGATAAAAAACACAAACTCTCACACATCCAGGTCACCCAGGAGAAGACCCAGAGACCAGGGTTACCAAGGACGCTCCAGCACTCCCCCGGCCCCTGACCACCCGGAGAGGTTCCGATCTCGGCAGGCAGACATGCAGCGGAGCCAAAGCCACAAGCCCTCCAACCACACTTCCAGGCACACCCTTCATATTGATATGAATTGATAGTAGATTCATATTGATAGTAATGAACCTATATAATATATTACCCTTATATAATATATTACCCTTATATAATATATTACCCATATACAGGTATATTAATAGTAATGAACCTATATAATATATTACCCTTATACAGGTATATTAATAGTAATGAACCTATATAATATATTACCCTTATACAGGTATATTGATAGTAATGAACCTATATATTATATTACCCTTATACAGGTATATTAATAGTAATGAACCTATATAATATATTACCCTTATATAATATATTACCCTTATACAGGTATATTGATAGTAATGCACCTATATAATATATTACCCTTATACAGGTATATTGATAGTAATGAACCTATATAATATACTACCCTTATACAGGTATATTGATAGTAATGAACCTATATAATATACTACCCTTATACAGGTATATTAATAGTAATGAACCTATATAATATATTACCCTTATACAGGTATATTAATAGTAATGAACCTATATAATATATTACCCTTATACAGGTATATTAATAGTAATGAACCTATATATTATATTACCCTTATACAGGTATATTGATAGTAATGAACCTATATAATATATTCTATCTATCTATCTATTGCCCGACGCCGTGATCCCCGAAGGGGTGGCCACGAACGAACCGCCCCCATGCACCTCTGTCCCCAGTCAGTCGACGCCCCTCCTCCCAACCAGCACCGCCTTCGTTCATGTAGTTCCTCACTCCATCCTTCCACCTCATATTCGGTCTACCTCTCCCCCTCTGTCCCTCCACCTCGCTCTCGTACACCCTCTTAGTCATTCTCTCGCTTTCCATACGTTCCATATGGCCGAACCATCTCAAGTTGTTCCTTTTCACACTTTCCAGCACATCTACCTCCACACCACACCTCCTTCTTACTTCCTCATTAGTCTGTCTATCCCTCCATGTAACTCCGCACGCACTCCTTAAGTAATTCATTTCCACTGCTCTCACTCTTGGTCTGAGTCTCTCAACCAACGTCCATGCTTCGCTTCCGTAAGTCAGTGTCGGGATTACCACACTGTCATGCAAGGACTTCTTCACTTCCATACTGACCACCCTATTTCTTGTTACTGCTTTTAGCGTTCCTACAACCCTCTTCCCCTGTTGTACCCTCTCCCGCACCTCTTCATCCATAGTCCCATCTTTACTCAACACACTGCCCAGATACTTAAAAGAGTTGACGATCTCCATAGCCTGACCGTTCAGCTTCACCTCACACTCTGTGACTTCACCCCTTTCGAAGACCATAACCTTGCTCTTCCCCGTATTTACCTTCAAATTCCGTTTTTCGCACACTGTTCCAAACTCATTTACCAGACCCTGCAACTCCCATTCATTATCACTCATCAGAACTGTATCATCCGCAAACAGCAGTATAGGTAGCTTCCACTCAATTCCCTCCCTTTTCAGCGATACACCAACATCCACTGCTCTTGATAGTATTTCTTTCATGACTCCATCCATATATAC
Organism: Lithodes maja; assembly: GCA_037953745.1. Classification (NCBI taxonomy): domain Eukaryota; kingdom Metazoa; phylum Arthropoda; class Malacostraca; order Decapoda; family Lithodidae; genus Lithodes; species Lithodes maja. The sequence continues at coordinate 79,846 of JBAKBP010002702.1, forward strand.
AGTAAACAACCACGGGGACATCACACACCCCTGTTTCAAACCAACATTCAGGTCAAAGAACTCGCTCTGCTCACTCTCCACACGTACTGCCGCCTTTGCACCCTCATACATGCTCTTCACTGCTTTCAGCAACTTGCCCTCTACTCCGTATATTCTAAGTACTTTCCACAAACCTTCTCTATCCACTCTGTCATAGGCCTTCTCCAAGTCCATAAAGGCAACATACACCTTTTGTTTCTTCTCCAGATACTTCTCCACAACACAATTCAGGGTAAAAATCTGATCTACACATCCTCTTCCCTTCCTAAAACCTCCCTGCTCGTCGCCTATCCATTTCTCCGTTCTCACTCTCACTCTCTCAATCACTACCCTACTGTATACCTTCCCTACTACGCTTAGAAGACATATTCCTCGGTGGTTACCACACACTCCTCTTTCCCCTTTGCCCTTATATAGGGGGACTATTATGCCAGTCTTCCAGTCATCGGGTGCACTCCCCTTCTCCCATGCTAGTTTGCACATTTTCCATACCCATTCTATCACTATCTCACCACCATACCTCAACATTTCCCCACACACTCCATCTGTTCCTGGTGCTTTCCCCAACTTCACTCTTTTCATGGCTTCCCACACTTCTGACCTCCTGATCCCCACCTCCTCCTCCACTACTTCTCTTTTTCTCCCTCCCATACCATATCCAGCTATGTTTGCTGGCTCTTCATTCCTTTCATTTAGCAACTCACTGAAGTACTCCCTCCATCTTTCAACTCTCTCTTGCTTCTCGGCTAGCATTCTCCCATTCTTATCTTTCACACCCTTACTGTTTCCCTTGCTACCTTCCCTAACTTTCTTGACTTCTTTCCAGAACATTTTCTTACTCTCCCTCCATTTTACACTCAGATTCCTTCCAAATTCCTCATCTACTCTTCTCTTACTTTCCTTCACTACTCTCTTCACCACCCTCTTACTCTCCACGTACCTCGCTCATTTCTGTCTCTCGGAATCTTCATTCCCTCTACTACCCAACCACTCTCTATATGCTTTCTTCTTTTCTTCCACAGCTATTCTTACCTCTTCTGTCCACCATGCTGTACCTTTCACTCCCCTCCCTCTTCTCCTCACTCCACACACCTCCTCACATGCTGCACAGATCTCATCCTTAAACACCTTGCTCATCTCCTCCACTTCCTCCATAACTTCCAGGTCGAACCCACCTAGTCGTCTTTCCACTGCTCTCCTGTACTCCTCCCTGACTTCCTCCTCCTGCAACCTCTCCACCCTCCTCACCATTCCACCCTCCTCTCGCCTCCCTCCCGCTCGCCTCACCCACTTCTTTTGTATCCTAACCTTAGCTACCACTACATAATGATCAGACAGACCCCCTCCAATACCCCTATACACCCTAGCATCCATCACAGATTTCTTCATTCGTTCATCCACACATACATAATCAATCAATGACTTTCGTTCCACCACTGTCTTATCCTTCATCGTCAACATCCGTTTCCACGTGTACCTGTGGATCATTCTGTGTCGGAAGAAGGTGTTGGCTATCCACAGCCTCCTCCCCACACATACGTCCACAAGTGCACTACCATTCCCATTCACCTCTGATGGTACCCCCCACCCTCCCACCACTCCCTCAACTTTCCTATCACCCACCTTACCATTCATATCCCCAATCAGAAATATTCTTTCGTTCTTGTCAAACTTCTCCAGGCACGCCTCCACATTCATCCAGAACTCCTCTTTCTTTCTTTCAAGTATATCCTCTGTCGGGGCATACACGCATACAATCACCCACGTTTGTATTCCTACTTTCATTCTCACCCACACAATCCTTGAACCCACAGACCCATACTCTCTTACACATTCCTTCCATTTGCTACTTACAAACAAACATGCACCTTCTCTCGCTGTTCCCTCACTCACTCCAGCACACACACCCATTCCACATTCCCATTCTCTCACATCTGAACCTTTCCATTTGGTCTCTGTCATTCCACATACATCCAGCCTGGCATTCACTAACACTTCCAGAACCTCTCTCTCTTTTGTGCCATCATTCATGCCACTAACATTCCACGTAGCCACGTATAATATATTACCCTTATATTATATTACCCTTATACAGGTATATTAATAGTAATGAACCTATATAATATAATAAAACGGTAATACAAAAAAGGAAAATAAAAAAATATATACATATATATATATATATATATATATATATATATATATATATATATATATATAAATATATATATATATATATATATATATATATATATATATATATATATACAGTATATACAGTACCGGTATATATATATAATAAAAAGACGTCACCAGCACAGTGAGGGTTAAAGCAGATGTGATATATATATATATATATATATATATATATATATATACAGTATATACAGTACCGGTATATATCACATCTGCTTTAACCCTCACTGTGCTGGTGACGTCTTTTTATTATATTCTGGGAATTATTAGATGATTTGATTAAGCTTAAGAACAACCTCTAGCCCTTGAAAGGCTATACACTATCTCAAAGCATCTTTTTAGATACCAAAGATCCTTCCTAAGCTTCACAAAATCGTCGAAATGTAGCTGAAATAAGATATAAAACCTGTCACCTGTACCGTAAAGGGTAAAGTTCCCTCTAGCAAATAAGATATAAAACCCGTCACCTGTACCATAAAAGGTAAAGTTCCCTCTAGCAAATCCTGACCTTTGATACATTGTCTTATATGTAATTGCAATGTATTTGTTCATCATGACAATAAACATGTTTTATAATAAATGCTATATTCTAATTTTAATTCATGAATGGTGATGTTTTTGTTTGGAAGAGCGGACAGATTTGCAGGCGAACTTACTTCTATCCTTCAAATCAATATCGTCCGACATTTTGTTCGGCTCAGTTGAATATCTCTTTTAGCATTTGAGGGTTCATTTTCACACTTTATTTGGCTAACGTTAGACAGCTTTATGCAACATAGGAAGGATGTCTGAAAATCAAAGAGGGAAAAATCTATCTCAATTGACTACTTGCTAGTTTCTGCCTATAAGGAAGTTGGATTACTAAACATCGATATAAAACTGAAATCTAATAATAATGTAGGCTTTTGATGAATGAAAAACCTTATGAATTTGGTTTTATGTATTTATATATGCAACACAACCATATTTAAGCTTGTAATTCTGCTAAATATCATAATAATACGCTCCAAATTCCTTATAGCCTGAAACTCGCACGTGGTCAATTAACTCGCTAGCTCCCACAACTTCTTAAGATTAAGGGGAGATTTCCACTTGAGGGATTTTTTTCTTGCCCCCTTTCTCCCTCATGTTTAGTCCCATTGCTTTTGAGATGTTAAGACGTTCGCCCCTTTAGTTATGCAATTTTAAGAACTTTTGCCCCATTTCTGTCAATTTTAAGACCTTTCGTGCCATGTAGGTGTCAATTGTTTCCTGGCGAGCGATAGCGAGCCTGTACTTCAGAATGTACTACCGAAAAATGTACAAATTTATCTTGAAAGGGGGTCAAGGTGGTGTTTGATGGAGGTCTAGGGAATATCCTAGAAAATTACCCTTAATAGAATCGTCTAATAACAGACAGAATAAACTGTCAAACGCGTCATGATCCTCAAGGGAAAATAAAATATTTCCTTGGAGTTAGTAGCTGCTTCTTCGACATTTTTTCGCAGGTATTGTATATAGCATGGAACGGATCTCTAGCAATGTGAGGAGTAAAATTTGTTTCAATTATCTTTTACATTGCTAGAGATCCTTTCTATGCTATATAAAATACCTCCAAGAGACCCGTTCTCAACTCTCATATAACTTCCTGACTTCTTACATTTATTTTCTTAAGGGGAGGCAGACCGTTTGTTTGGTCAAGTAATTCATACATTCATATATTGTTTTTATTTTCCTCTCTAGACCTCCATCAAGCTTAGAAAAACACCCCCTAGGCCTAGACCATCCTCCAAGATAAATTTGTACATTTTTCGGTAGGAAAATGTCCCGGCCGAAGGCCTGTTCCTCTTAAAATTGCAGGCTCACTATCGCTCGCCAGGAAATAATCGACACCTAAATGGCACGAAAGGTTTTAAAATTGACAACGAAATGGGGCGAAAGGTGTTAAAATCGCCAAACTAATGGGCCGAAAGTCTTATAATCTCAAGACTAGTGGGGCTAAACATTAGGGAGAAGGGGGTCCAGAAAAACGGTCTTCCTCCCCTTAAGCCGCTGTCACACGAGCGCTTTTTCCGTCAATTTTCCATGAGCAAGTTTTTTCTCGTATTATTTCGGGACTTTTTCGCACTGGTATCGGTAACTAGACTGAAGGTAGATTATGTTAGGCGGCTGAATTCTGATAAAGTGTAGTTTTTCAAGCTTCCAGACCATAATTGCCCGTAAAAATTGCTCGAAAACGGGCTCGTGTTACTCCGGCTTTATACAAAAAATAGAGGTGGCCTGCTTTGAACTGACCCCAACTGTACGGTCCCGCTAATAAGTCATGTCCCAGCTGTCATTAAGTTTGGCTTGTTCTGTGCTGTATTAATGTCTGTCAGATGTTGAGTAGGGTGGGTAAGTGCAGGAACATGTTTATATATTTCACTCGATATGAAGAAATGAAGCTTAGATATTGCTGATATTAAATATTGATCAAAACATACTTGGTGCCGAGACATCACTTATTAGCGCGACTGTACAATCTATGCCAACAACAAATAATATTATTGTAAATCTATCTCCTCATTATTTAATTAATATAAACATACATAATTGTTTCCCTTTTAAGGGGAGGCAGACCGTTTGTTTGGTCTATTACCCTTGTCTAGCGGCGCGCGACTTATGTCGAGTTAAAGAAACTGGCAAAAAACGGGTGAAAAATGGGTGAAAATCGAGTGAAAATGGGTGGAACAGTAATGAACCATACGTCCGACATCTGTGGCCTCCCAGCCCACACTAACTCCAGTTCCCCCACCGCGCGCGCGGGAGGATGACAGTGTGACCAATAGTTCGCGAAAAGTGAACAATGTAGCAAAATCCGCTAAACTTCCATCTTTGAGGTAACACTGTCAGGGCTCCACGAGTGCTACGTAGCTGTATGTGGTGTCATTGTGTAGCGATTTCCGCCTAGTTTTTGGCACAATACAGTTCCTTTCATGCTGATGGTTGATATAGCAGTCAGAATGGCCTGAAAAGGCCCAAAACGGCCACAGACCACCCGCTCTTAATGTGTTCATTTATTCATATATTTTTTTAGTTTCCTCCTCAGACCTGTATCAAGCTTAGAAAAATACCCCGTAGACTCCCCTTCAAGATAAATTTGTACATTTTCCTCTTAAAATTGCAGGCTCGCTATCGCTCGCCAGGAAATAATCGACACCTAAATGGCACGAAAGGTCTTAAAATTGACAACGAATTGGGGCGAAAGGTGTTAAAATCGCCAAACTAATGGGCCGAACTCTTATAATCTCAAATCTAGTGGGACTAAACATTAGGGAGAAGGGAGTCCAGAAAAAGGGTCTGCCTCCCCTTAGGAGCTCTTTGGCCCAGCTATAATATTTTGTCCTTGGATCCAT
>JBAKBP010002702.1:85654-169611 GCA_037953745.1 Lithodes maja
ACAACACAAAATAAAACCTTATATACACAGTAACGGTGATAATGACCTTTAACTCGCGTCTTCCAAGGTGATTATATGACTGCTTTAGGGATCTTCAGGGACCATTCTCTGTTTACATCATGCGAGGTGTGTGTGAGAGAGAGAGAGAGAGAGAGAGAGAGAGAGAGAGAGAGAGAGAGAGAGAGAGAGAGAAGAGAGAGAGAGAGAGAGAGAGAGCACTATCTTTACCTGGTGTACTCCAAGGTGACTCTGACTGTTTTAGGGATCTTCAGGGACCTTCTCTGTTTACATCATGCCAGGTGTGTGTGTGTTTGTCTGTGCGTGTGAGAGAGAGAGAGAAGAGAGAGAGAGAGAGAGAGAGAGAGAGAGAGAGAGAGAGAGAGAGAGAGAGAGAGCACTATCCCAAGCACTACTCCAAGGGATCTTCAGGGCCTTCTCTGTTTACATCATGCCAGCTGTGTGTGTGTTTGTCTGTGCGTGAGAGAGAGAGAGAGAGAGCACTATTTTTACCTGGTGTACTCCAAGGTGACTCTGACTGCTTTAGGGATCTTCAGGGACCTTCTCAGTTTACATCATGCCAGGTGTGTGTGTGTTTGTCTGTGCGTGTATGTGTGGGAGAGAGAGAGAGAGAGAGAGAGAGAGAGCTCTATCTTTACCTGGTGTACTCCAAGGTGACTGACTGCTTTAGGGATCTTCAGGGACCTTCTCCGTTTACATCATGCCAGGTGTGTGTGTGTTTGTCTGTGTGTGTGTGTGTGTGTGTGTGAGAGAGAGAGAGAGTACAAAGGAGTACAAAGGAGTACAAAGTACAAAGGAGTACAAAGGAAATCAAGCAACAACAGATCTAGTGACCCTTCTAGGCTGCTTGTCCTCCAAAACACTGAGGATCAAGTGTCCAAACAGTGGTTTAGAGTGGGTAAGGGAACATTGGAAAGGGAACTACTGCCCTGCCACTAACGTGGCAGGACTAGGAAGTTAGTAGGGGACATATGGGTTAGTAACTGAGGGGAGGATAAAGTTATTCATTTACAAACGCAGTCAGTCGCGGGTTTGATGCGAGATATTTGTCTAGGCGGAATTTAAATGAATCAACGGTGCTGCAGTCTATAACGTTTCGGGGAAGCCCATTCCACAAGTTGACAACTCGATTGAAGAAGAAATTCTTAGATTCGTGCGAGTTAAAAGATTTACCAATAATTTTGCAACCGTTTCCCCGTGTGTAATTAGATTGGTCGATAGTGAAGTACTTACTACAGTTCATATTGTCGATGCCTTTGATGATTTTGAACACTTGAATTAAGTCGCCTCTTAATCTGCGCTGGGTTAAAGGAAATAGATTTAATTCTCTAAGACGCTCTTCGTATGGTTTGTTCTTTAGGCTAGGTATCATTTTGGTAACTCTACGTTGAACTCGTTCTAGCTTGTTTATATCTTTTTGGCAATAAGGGCACCAGGATTGAACGCAGTATTCCAGAAGAGGGCGGACTAAGGAATTGTAAAGGGTTAGGATAACTTCTTTGGATTTATGCTCAAATGACCTGCCTATAAAGCCAATTATTTTGTTTGCCTTCTTAACAACTTCTGAACATTGTTGACTCGGTTTTAGGTTACTCGATATTGTTACTCCCAGATCAGTTTCTCTGTTTACATTCTTAAGCTGAGTGCCATTCATCGAATAGTTTGCTTTCTCATTTAGGTATCCGACATGTAGTACTTTACATTTATCCGCATTGAAACTCATTTGCCAAATTTGGGCCCAACATGACAATTTATCTAGATTGTGTTGCATATCGTCAACTTGTTCTTTTGAGAGTACGCTATTTGCAATTTTTGTATCGTCAGCAAATTTTGAGATTGTGCAGGTGAGACCCTCATCTATGTCGTTGATGTAAATTAGAAAGAGAATTGGTCCTAGTACCGATCCCTGGGGTACCCCGCTACTTACATTGGTCCATTTAGATGCCTTACCGTTTATGACTACTCTTTGCTTTCTGTTGTTGAGCCAATTTTCTATCCATTTCAACACACCGTCTTGTATTCCATGCGCTTTTAGTTTTAGCAGTAAACGTTTGTGGGGAACTTTGTCAAAGGCCTTTTGAAAATCAAGGTATATAATATCTACAGCTTTACTCTCATCGTAGAGGTTGAGGATATCGTGGAAGAAGTCTAAGAGGTTTGTTAAACAGGAACGTTTTTTACGAAAGCCGTGTTGAGTATCTTTAAGTATGTTATTTTCCTCTAAGTGATTTACGAGTCTGTCTCGTATGACCGTTTCTAGCATTTTACATACAACTGAGGTTAAGCTAATTGGACGATAGTTACTGGGTAGGGATTTGCTGCCTTTTTTGAATATCGGTGTTACGTTGGCTAGCTTCCACTGATCAGGCATAGTTCCAGACTGCAAGGATTTATTGAATAGTAATGTCAGTGGTTTGGAGAGCTCATTCTTAGCTTCCTTTAGAACTCTAGGCGAGATTGTATCAGGTCCTGGCGTTTTATTTACTTTGAGTTTATCTAAACAATTCAATACTTCTCTCTCTGTAACGGTGATATTGCTTAGAACATCTGAATTATCAATCTGAATCGGCGATGGTGTAGGGATATCACTGAGGTCTTCGGTTGTAAAAACTGATGCAAAGAAGGTATTGAGGGCATTACTCATTTGTACTTCGTCTTTGGTGTATTCTCCTTTTTCATCGACTAACGGTCCAACAGTTGAAGTAACTACTTTTTTCTTTCTGATATAACTATAGAATTCTTTCGGGTTTGTTTTACTTTGATTCGCAATATGTAACTCTAAGGTCTTTTTACTTTGCTTAATTAACTTTTTGGCTTTGCGTCGTAGCTCTACAAATTTCACCCGTTCTTCGTCATTTTGTGAGGATTTTAATCTATCATTAGCAAATTTTTTAGCAAGCAGGCAGTTTGAAATATCTTTATTCCACCATTTGGGCTTATTATTATGGCCTGGACGCCGTATTTTCGATGGTATGCAGTCTTGCACTGCTTTTAGGTAAGTGGTTTCGAATAACTTCCAAGATGTATTTATGTCGTTATTGTTAATTAAAAAGCTCCAGTCAGTTTCTTTAAACATAGCTCTAAGTTTATGGAAGTTTGCTTTCTTGAAATTAGGGACTTTTTCGATGCTACTATTTGGTTCGTTACTAGTAAACTTTAAAGTGAAAGTTATCGTACGATGGTCGCTGTTACTGAATTCATCACCAACATTCAAATTCTCTATCAATTCTTCTTTTGTTGCAAGTACAATGTCAAGAACGTTATTACCACGGGTCGGCGTTCGAACAAATTGATAAAGCGAACTCTCTTGCAAGTTCGTATACAAGTCATGTCCGGAGTGTGAAGTAAGAGTATCGCCCCACTTGGTCACAGGTAAATTAAAGTCGCCAAAAATTACGGTATCTTGTGAGTTACTTACATCTGCAATTTGTTCGTAAATTTCTCGGTCAGTTTGCACTGATTGAGCTGGAGGTCTGTATATTAACGCAAGTATTATTTTTGTACCTTTATTATTCTTTATTAGCACAAAAGATGTGTCGACGTTCACAATTTGAGGTTTTGACACGAGGGTCGGGTTAAGACTTTCTTTGATATAAAATAAAACGCCACCTCCATTTTTATTTATTCGGCTGTTCTCAAACATTACATAACCGGGAAGTGAATACTCTGCTAAAAAGTCTCTATCTTCTGTATTGAGCCAAGATTCTGTTATGCCAATCACATCATAATTTTCTGTAAACACTAGTTCCTCTAAATCTGAAAATTTATTGCGTATGCTACGAGCGTTTGCATAGAAAACCTTTAAAGTTGCGGTTTTAGAACTCGCATTACGTTCTTTCATCGAATTTTTGGTTCTGGTCGGATCTACATTTACATTCATGGCTGTCCTCGGTCCTCGGTCGTTATCCCTGACGGTTTTGAATTTGGGTCGTGTTGGTGGAGATTTATCCAAATTCGCGGTTCTTGACGGATTAGTATTTAATTCCTTTGTAGGTTGCCGTCCTCGCTGTCTTCGGTCCTCCTTCCTGGTTGTCCTGTGCTGAGTCGATTTCTTCTCCGAAAATCCTTCACCGCATCGTTGAGAAGACGCCCAAAACGTGCTGCTCCCACCTGGTTCAGATGAACTCCATCGTCCGAAAACAAATAGTCATCGAAGTAGAAATTGTCCCAGGTGTCGACGAATCCCACGTTCTCCTTCCTGCAGAGGTTTGCTAGACAACGATTTGTGCTGGTGGCTATGTTGTAAAATCGGCTCTCTACACCGAGCCGGGGGACGATTCCTGAGACGATGATCCTTGATGACTTCTCCTTAAACGACTTGATCAGCTGCTGGTACTTTAAAAGCAAATCTTTCATTTGATAAAATGAACACACACACATGCTTTGTGTGTGTGTGTTTGTCTGTGTGTGTGTGTGTGAGAGAGAGAGAGAGAGAGAGAGAGAGCACTATCTTTATCTGGTGTACTCCAAGGTGACTCTGACTGCTTTAGGGATCTACAGGGACCTTCTCCGTTTACATCATGCCAGGTGTGTGTGTGTTTGTCTGTGTGTGTGTGTGTGTGTGTGAGAGAGAGAGAGAGAGCACTGTCTTTATCTGGTGTACTCCAAGGTGACTCTGACTGCTTTAGGGATCTTCAGGGACCTTCTCTGTTTACATCATGCCAGGTGTGTGTGTGTTTGTCTGTGTGTGTGTGTGTGTGTGTGTGAGTGTGTGAGAAAGAGAGAGAGCACTATCTTTACCTGGTGTACTCCAAGGTGACTCTGACTGCTTTAGGGATCTTCAGGGACCTTCTCTGTTTACATCATGCCAGGCGTGTGTGTGTTTGTCTGTGTGTGTGTGTGTGTGTGTGTGTGTGTGTGAGAGAGAGTGAGAGAGAGAGTGTGTGTGTGTGTGTTGTAGTGGTTTGGGTGAGTGGTTCATGGTTTTCCTGATATCCCTACTTGGTCCGTGGCGGGGCTTCTTGGCCCTCCCCTGTTTTTCTTAATTATTTTGGAAATATTTGACATAATAGCCCCCCAAGAGGTGTTAAGCCTACATTCCATTACATAAGCACAAGATCCCAGAAATGTTGCCGGAAAACATGTTGACGATGAGAGCTCTGGTGTGATATCCTCTTATTGATCCTAGATAAACATTAGATGATAGTTAATGTACCTAATATAGTACATATGAGGAGGAATATGTTATTGTTAATATCTTGCCTCATTGTCAGTATGTCCTTATGGTGTATATGATAATTAGGTCTACTTCTCTGAGCATATTTTTCAATGATGTTAGGTGATGATTAAAAAAAGATACTATCATTTAAGGGGTGGAGGGGGGCGAGTGGTGGTGAAGTGTGATGAGAGGGAAGGGATGGAGGGGGGAGAGTGGTGGTGAAGTGTGATGAGAGGGATGGGAGGGAGGGGAATGAGTGGTGGTAAAGTGTGATGAGAGGGAAGGGATGGATGGGGGAGTGGTGGTGAAGTGTGATGAGAGGGAAGGGAGGGGGGAGTGGTGGTGAAGTATGATGAGAGGGAAGGGATGGAGGGGGGAGTGGTGGTGAAGTGTGATGAGAGGGGAGGGAGGGGGGAGGGGTGGTGAAGTGTGATGAGAGGGGAGGGAAGGGGGAGTGGGTGTGAAGTGTGATGAGAGGGAAGGGATGGAGGGGGGAGAGTGGTGGTGAAGTGTGATGAGAGGGAAGGGAGGGGGATGAGTGGTGGTGAAGTGTGATGAGAGGGGAGGGAGGGGGACATGGTGGTGAAGTGTGATGAGAGGGAGGGGTGGAGTGGTGGTGAAGTGTGATGAGAGGGAAGGGATGGAGGGGGAAGTGGTGGTGCAGTGTGATGGGAGGGGGGAGTGGTGGTGAAGTGTGATGAGGGAAGGGGTGGAGGGAGGAGTGGTGGTGAAGTGTGATGAGAGGAAAGGGATGGAGGGGGGGAGTGGTGGTGAAGTGTGATGAGAGGGAAGGGAGGGGGGAGTGGTGGTAAAGTGTGATGAGAGGGATGGAGGGAGGGGGGAGTGGTGGTGAAGTGTGGTGAGAGGGAAGTGATGGAGGGGGTAGTGGTAGTGAAGTGTGATGAGAGGGAAGGGATGCAGGAAGGGGGGGGAGTGGTGGTGAAGTGTGATGAGAGGGAAGGGATGGAGGGAGGTGGGAGTGGTGGTGAAGTGTGATGAGAGGGAAGGGGTGGAGGGGGGCGAGAGGTGGTGAAGTGTGATGAGAGGGAAGGGATGGAGGGAGGTGGGAGTGGTGGTGAAGTGTGATGAGAGGGAAGGGATGAAGGGAGGGGGGGAGTGGTGGTGAAGTGTGATGAGAGGGAAGGGATGGAGGGGGCGAGTGGTGGTGAAGTGTGATGAGAGGGAAGGGATGGAGGGGGGAGTGGTGGTGAAGTGTGATGTAGAGGGAAGGAAGGGGGGCGTGGTGGTGAAGTGTGATGAGAGGGATGGAGGGAGGGGTGGAGTGGTGGTGAAGTGTGATGAGAGGGAAGGGATGGAGGGGGGAGTGGTGGTGAAGTGTGATGAGAGGGAAGGGGGGGGGGAGTGGTGGTGAAGTGTGATGAGAGGGAAGGGATGGAGGGAGGTGGGAGTGGTGGTGAAGTGTGATGAGAGGGAAGGGGTGGAGGGGGGCGAGTGGTGGTGAAGTGACAGGGAGTGTTTAATGTTCGGGGGAGCCAGATTATTAAACGTAACCCACATCTGACCATAGATACAATCGCCTGCAGCTAAAAATGGTGTCCGAGAGAGCTATACTATTTTGTACGCTCTAGTTCTCAAAATACACACAATCACCAGCACTGAAAAATGGTACATAAAAAATCAATATTTCACTGAATTTCTTGACGATAATATGTGTAAAATTAAGAGATTTGGATAATAATTCGACGCTTTCACGACGTGGAATAATCAATGCTATACTTGTTTCTTTTCAGCTGACGAATAATTGAATCCCTTAGCATCTAGTTTCTCGTTACTCAATGGAAAAGTGTGAAACTACTGTCTCTGCATCATATTAAGACCAAGTTTATATAATTAGCACCATAGTTCACTAGACAATCTTCAAAGTCACTGAGAAACCTTGATGGTAACTTCGCAATTTACCGTCAGTTGAAAAGAAACACTTATAGTCATGATCTATTAGAAGTCCCAGAGACCCTCAAGTTTATACCCCCAGATATACTGGGAATATAAACCTGGAGGTTGTCCTGCTTGAGAACCCCAGACGCCTTCCTTAATCGCGATCAGGACTAGGGCCTCTGAACGAGAACCCAAGTCCCTTCGTCCCATATATTGCGTTCCGGGAGGGAAGAGGGGAGGGAAGAGGAGGAGTTGGAGGGGATGGGGAAGAGGGGAGGGATGGTGGGAGTGAAGGGGTTGGACTGTCCACTTACCTACCTACCTACCTGTTTTAATTGAGTTAGGGGACCGGCGGGTGTGAGGGTAGTTAGTGGTGGTGGTGGTGCTGGTGCTGGTTAATGAAGTGGGGGTGGAGGAGTTGTGGTGGAGGGGTTGTGGTGGAATTATGGAACTGTTTGTGGGGGATGTGTGATCGATTTGTAGGGGGGTGTGGTTGATGGTAAGGTGTTGGAGAGTTGTGGTACCGTTTGTGGGGGATATGTGGTTGAGTTGTAAGGGGGTTGTGGTTGATGGTGGTGTGTGGAGAATTGTGGTACTGTCTGTGGGGGATATATGTTGTTGAGTCGTGGGATATTGTAATTGGTGGCGTTGTGTGGGGAGAGTTGTGGGAGTTTGGGTTGATGGTGGTGTACAGTATGGGTAGGCGCGGTACCATTTGTGGGGGAAATGTGGTTGAGTTGTGGGGGTTGTGGTTAATTGCATGGTGGGGAGGATTTTGGTACCGTTTGTGGGGGATATGTGCTTGAACTGTGGGGTTTTTGGGGTAATGGCATGGTGGGAGGGAAGGAGGAAGTTTTGAGGGGAAGTGGGAAAGGAGTTGTAGGGTAATTTGTGTGGGAAGGTTTGTTAAGGGGAGATGGACCGTTTTTCTGGACCCCCTTCTCCCTCATGTTTAGCCCCATTAGTTTTGAGATTTCAAGACGTTCGTTCCATTAGTTTGTCGATTTTCAGATCTTTCACCCCATTTCTTTGTCAATATTAAGATCTTTCGTGCCATTTTGGTGTCGATTTTTTTTCCTGACGAGCGTTAGCGAGCCTGTAGTTTTAATAGACATTTTTCTACCGAAATATTTACACATTTTCTTGAAAGGGGGGCTAGGGGTTGTGTTTTGAAGTTTGATGGAGGTCTAGGGAGGAAACTAGAAGAATATTAAATGAATGAAAAAAAATCGACCAAAGATTGAAGGGACCTATAACTCGTTGATTTAAGCTAGCGAGAAATTGACTCATCCCATCCACCCACCTAGACACACTCACTCATCTACTCATATTTACGCACACACACACACACACACACACAGCCCGTAGCCTAGCAGGTAGAGCTCTCGTCTCACACACGAGGGGTCGGGGGTTCAATCCCAGACCGGGCGGAGACAAATTGGGCTTGTCTCCTTTCATGTGTTAGCCTCAGTTCACCTAGCTGTAAATAGGTACCTGGAATAAGTGGACGACGTTGTGACGTCCCATCTGGGGTTGGCAAAAATGGTACAAGGCGAGATGGGTATCATATGGTTCACCTAAGCTGATGGCTACCTAAGCCTTCGGGCGAGACGGTACCGTCTATAGTGAGAATGGTACCAAACAGATCCACCCTAAGCCTTCGTTTCCGATGTCGCCAATTGGCTAAATACAGACTACACACACATCCACAGCCATTCAAACAGTACATAAAACACTTAACATGCATTTCACGCAATACATTCCCAGTTAAGGAGGCGCGATAATAATGAGCTTAGCTCGCATTGCGTGGATTCCCCTTGACGAACAAGTAACTGAGTAACTGAGTAACACACACACCTACTCACCTACACACACACACTCACACACCCTCACCTACACACACACACACACACACCTACACACACAGCCACCCACACACGTTTAGAAATATGTACCATTATATATCCCGGCATTATTTATAAATTAGATTGTTATGGTAAACCAAACACTCCCGTGACGTGGTTCCTGGTCCGTGAAAACGATTTGGGTGCGCTGGGTTGATCAGTCATATGTTTTCATTCATATATTTATTATGGGGAGGGGGGAGGGGGGACGAAAGGGGGTTCTGGACCCTCTTCTCCCTCATGTTTAGCCCAATTACTTTTGACATTTTAAGACCTTTCCTGCCATTTAGGTGTCAATTGTTTTCCTGTCGAGCGACAGCGAGCCATTAATTTAAGAGGAACTTGCCTTTGGCAGGAACATTTCTGTACCAAAAAAATATATACATTTATCTCGAAGGGGGTTCTTGGGGGTGCTTTTTAAAGCTTGATGGATGTTTAGAAAGGAAACTAAACAAAAATTTTATAAATAATTAACTATTATAAAATCTCCCCTTAAAGACCGCCACTGCACAAACATATCTACATTTTCATGAAGAATATATTTGTATTTGCTTCGTTCATCGACAGGGCCTGAGTCATGGGGAGTTCGAGCGGTTATTTCGGCAATTTTCGATGAACAAGTTCATATTTCGTAATATTTTAAGGTTCTTTCACATAGGAATCGGAAACTAGACTGAAGGCAGATTATGTTAGGTGGCTGATTTCAGAAAACACTTACATTTTGAAGTTGCCAGGACTACAATTGCCCGGAAAAATTGACAGGAGAAAGAGCTCGTGTGCCACCATCTTGATTCATGGGGGGAATTCGACTTGTGGATGGGAATTCTGGGCACCATTCTAAATCAGGGACACAGCCGCAGATATTTTACCATAAGGACGTCGGGCAATATTTATACCTTGGTGCCATTAAGAGGGGTGGTTTTCTGGACCCCCCTTCTTCCTCATGTTTAGCCACATTAGTATATATATTTTTATTTTTAAACATTCGTCCCGTTAGTTTGGCGATTTTAAGACCTTTCGTGCCATATAGGTGTCGATTGTTTCCTTGCAAGCGATAGAAAGAATGCCTGTATTTTAAGAGGCCCTACCTATGTTAAGGGGAGGTATTTAGTTTGTTCCCTAGACCTCCATCAAGCTTAAAATTACACCCCCTTGAGTCCCTTTCAAGATAAATTAGTACATTTTTCGGTAGAAAAATGTCCCGGCCGAAGGCCGATTCCTCTTAAATTACAGGCTCGCTATCGCTCGCCAGGATAAAATCGACACCTGAATGGCACGAAAGGTCTTAATATGGGGTGAAAGTTCTTAAAATCGCTAAACTAATGGGGCAAACGTTTTATAATATCAAAAGCAATGGGGATAATCATGAGGGAGAAAGGGGTCAAGAAAAAAATCCCTCAAGTGGAGATTCCCCCTTAAGGTATTTACTTGTGTATTAAACATGATTTGTAGATATCGATATCTACAAATAAACATACCGGTACCTAAATAAATGTAATGCAATAATTATAATTCATTGGTATCGGTGGTCTATGATAAGAAGGGCTCAAAGTGGCAGTGGTTGTCCAGTTTCTGTTTATTGTAGGGACTGTTGATGTGACCAAATAACTTATCGGGTAATATACTATGAACCTCCTCCTCCCTCTCCCTCTCCCTCCTTCCTTTCAACGGCATATCCATATGTTTAAATAGTAAATATATGTTGACATCTCTGGCAATGATTACGATTAATAAACACGTAGACCAACTCATGCGATGCATTGTGATGAAAGGGAAGTAAATATATATATAGGATAATTAAATAAATGTCTATCTATCTATCTATATGCTCAGGCCCAATCCCCATTTTGGGGGTAGCCGACTCAAGACAGAGCAAGAACAGGGAAAACACAAAAACATCATAAAACAAAAAATAAACACAGATAAAAAACACAAACTCTCACACATCCAGGTCACCCAGGAGAAGACCCAGAGACCAGGGTTACCAAGGTCGCTCCAGCACTCCCCCGGCCCCTGACCACCCGGAGAGGTTCCGATCTCGGCAGGCTGACATGCAGCGGAGCCAAAGCCACAAGCCCTCCCACCACACTTCCAGGCACACCCTTCATATTAATCGTCTCCCCGGGCCAGGCGCCTGATGGACTATTATCTAGTCCAACTTGCGCCCGACCCCTTACTCCAAATGACCACGTGTTCACTCAACTATTCACAAGCATTCTCCATTCACTCTTGTCCACCACCACTTCCCCTGCCTGATCTATAGTCATTCCTCTATCATCCAAAGCCTTTCTTACACAGTCTCTCCATCTCAATGGGGGTCTTCCTGCCCTTCTATCTCCCCTTGTATCTGACTCACATATTCTCTTTGTAAGCCTTTCATCTCCCATTCGTTCAACATGACCATACCAGCTCAGCACCCTTCTGTCCACTCTGGCTGACAAATGTTCCTGCTGCCCCACTCTCCTACGTATCTCTTCATTCCTCAATCTGTCTCTACGAGTAACTCCACACATACTCCTCAAGCAGCTCATCTCCATCACATCCAGCCCTCTTTTCTCCTTTTTCTTCAGAGCCCATGTCTCAGCCCCATACATCACTGTTGGCACAACAATTCCTTGATACAGTGCACTTTTTACTTTCACTCCGAGATTTCTCGTCTTCCACATACTTCCCATTGCTCCGAAAACCTTCCTTCCTTCACACACTCTCTGTTTTACCTCCACTTCCATACCTCCACTCCTGCTTATTGTTCCTCCTAGATATTTAAAACACTCTACTTGTTCCAATATTTCCCCATCCAGCCTCACATCTAGATTCACCCTATGCTCTCCCCTATTACACACCATTACTTTACTTTTATTGACGTTCACCTTCAGTTTCCTCCTTCCACAAACCACACCAAACTCTTTTACTACCTGCTGCAGTTTCTCATCAGAATCCGCCACCAATGCTGTGTCATCAGCGAACAGCAACTGATTCAACTCCCAATCTCTACCATTCTTTCCTACTAAACCCAATCCTCTTCCCATAGTTCTCCTTTTCACCTCCCTCACCACACCATCCATAAACATATTAAACAGCCATGGTGACATTACACAACCCTGTCGCAAACCTACCTTTACCTCAAACCATTCACTCAACTCACCATTTCCTACTCTCACACATGCTCTGCTCCCTTCATAAAAACTCTTAACTGCTTCTAACAAATTTCCTCCTATTTCATAAATCCTTAACACCTTCCACATTGCTTCACGGTCCACACGATCATACGCTTTTTCCAAGTCCATAAAAGCCCAAAATATCTCCTTATGCTTCTCTAAATACTTCTCGCATAACTGTCTTACTGCAAACATCTGATCCACGCACCCTCTTCCCCTCCTAAAACCGCACTGTTCTTCTCCTATTGCAACTTCCGTACACTTTATTATCCTCTCTATCAACACCCTGCCATACAGCTTTCCAACCACTGACAATAAACTAATACCTCTATAACTTGAACACTCCTGCCGATCTCCCTTCCCCTTGTACAACGGCACAATACATGCACTCTTCCAGTCTATTGGTACCATTGACACAGCAAAGCACACATTGAAAAGTCTCACCAACCAATCTATTATCACATCTCCACCCTTCTTTATACACTCCACAGCAATACCATCCAAACCTTCTGCTTTTCCCGCTCTCATTTGTTTCACTGCTTCTTTCACCTCATTTTCCTCAATCCTTTCATTCATTCCCTGCCACCTGGGTGGCCTGGGTAACCTATCTCCATCCACCTCTGCTTCAATCACTGCTTCTCTTCCATCTCTTGTATTTAACAAAGAATAAATGTAATTAATACAAAAAATGCAATAGGAAAATTAGAATTAATATAAATATACATATTTGGATACACACACACACACACACATTGTGTGTACCTCCGTACCAAAAACGATGCACTTACTGGTCAATAATCAGATTGTTTGTGCATAATTATGATATATAGAAAAAGGCCTATAACATTTTGTTTTAGTTTGTCCCTAGGCCTCATCAAGCTTTAAAAAATACCCCCGAAACCCCCCTCCTAAAATTGATTTAAATTGTCCAATTTACTGGTATAATATGGGCTACTAATGCGTGGCAGCGTGAATATATATATATATATATATATATATATATATATATATATATATAGAGAGAGAGAGAGAGAGAGAGAGAGAGAGAGAGAGAGAGAGAGTGAGTGAGTGAGTGAGTGAGTGAGTGAGTGAGTGAGTGAGTGAGTGAGTGAGTGAGAGAGAGAGAGAGAGAGATGATCCTATGCAAAGGACTTCATTCAAACTTTAATTAAAATGTTAATTTGAGGATTTTGGCTCCTTTCTCCAGATGATGTTTGCCGGATCACCAGATATTATTGGCAGATAAGGAAGATTATATTTTAAGTTTTTTGGTCTATTAATTAATGTATTCATGTATTTTTAAGTTTTCTCGCTAGACCTCAAGATAAATTTGTACATTTTTCGGTAGAAAAATGTTCCGGCCTAAGGCCGGTTTCTTAAAATTACAGGCTCGCTATCGCTCGCCAGGAAAAAATCGACACCTGAATGGCAGGAAAGGTCTTAAAATTGACAACGAAATGGGGCGAAAGGTGTTCAAATCGCCAAGCTAATGGGCAGAACGTCGTGTTAACTGAAAACTAATGGGGCTAAACACGAGGGCGAAAGGTGTCCAGAAAAAGCAGACCATATCACCTTAATGTAGAACGCGAAACTACAGTATGTGAATGCCAAACAACATGTTAACCCTTTCAGTACCGGTGACGTATTTTTTCTTTATTTCAGCTACATTTAGACGATTTTATGATTTTTTATAAAGGATGTATGGTACCGGTAACTAAAATTATTCGTTTAGCTAAAATGTAGTCTTTTAATTGTATATCGACCAATAGTTGCCAGCATATAATGATATAATGGAAAGGGCGTCGTCGGTACTGAAGGGGTTAAGTATATTATTCTGTAGACCTACGCACAAAGGAAAACTATGAAGAATTATAGGATTCAATAGGGCATGGAAGGGGTAATTACAGTGTCCATAATAATGTGTGGGTGTGTGGGTGTGGGTGTGGGTGTGTGGGTGTGGGTGTGTGGGTGTGGGTGTGTGTGTGTGTGTGTGTGTGATATTCAGTGTTTGCATATATTGCATATTGTGTCATATAATTATATGGTAAGGGTTTTATTTTTGGACTACAGTTTTAACTTATGTTGTAAGATTAGAGAGTGAGAATATGCATTGCTTGTTGGGAAACTTTAATATTATTGCACTATGTATACATTTTACAATGTATTCTGTGGTCAATAAAGTATCTATCTATCTATCTATCTGTATGTGTGTGTGTGTGTGTGTGTGTGTGCCTCCAGATAGATGACAGGTAAACAAATCGAAAGTTTCCCCTCGGGTTGGGGTAATTTTTGGTGTGACCCTTCTTCCCCTCATTGACAACCAGTGGAACCAGCCTCAGAGAGTCAGACCAATTGTCACCCAGACGCCATTTAGGGGACTTGGATAAATAGAATATTATTATTATTATTATTATTATTATTATTATTATTGTTGTTGTTGTTGTTTGTATTATTAGTTTGTATTATTATTATTATTATTATTATTATTATTATTATTATTATTATTATTAAGTGCATGGAAAGAATACCAAGATGAGCGACATTGTGATATGGTAAACTGTGGGGAACTAAGACACAATTACAGAGCAGGGACCCAGTTTATTCAACGTTTCGCCGTAAAGGTAGCTAAAGGTATTAATTGAGATAGTCTGTAGCCTATTAATTGGTAGAGATCCTACCTAGGCTGATTAAAATCGCCTAATAGTTGCCAGAATATAATACAAAGGACGTCACTGGTACTGAACGCAGTTAATTCCCCACGTTTGTCGCAGCCAACGCTGATTTTTCACTACAGTATATGGTAAACTACTCTTTGCACGCGGCACTTACTTGTCTTCGTACTTGTTTAGTTCCCCGACGCCTGTGGTTGTTGAGGTACAGTTGTCAAGACTTAAACCGGTACTCATACCCCATTTTCATTGATTTATTATATTTATTATTATTTTTATTATTATTTTTTTTATTTTGTTTTGGGGGGTGACCGACTCGAGACAGAGCCCAATCGAATTAAGGTACTCAAATCTGTTCAATCGACTTAACTAAAATTAATCTAACCTAACCAGATCTAGCCTAACCAAACACAAGCTAGCGTAACTTAACCAAACCTGGCCTAATCTATCCTAGAGATCCTATAGTAACTATTTATAACTATAGGATCTCTAATCTAACCTAATCTAACTTAACCTAGACTGTATATAATTGTGGCTGTTTAGGTTGTGGCCGTTTAGGAGTGTGACTGTTTAGGAGTGTGGCTGTTTAGGTTGTGGCTGTTTAGGTGTGTGGTCATTTAGGAGTGTTGCCATTTAGGAGTGTTGCCATTTAGGAGTGTGGCCATTTAGGAGTGTGGCTATTTAGGAGTGTGGCTATTTAGGAGTGTTGCCATTTAGGAGTGTGGCTATTTAGGAGTGTGGCTATTTAGGAGTGTTGCCATTTAGGATTGTAGCCATTTAGGAGTGTGGCTATTTAGGAGTGTTGCCATTTAGGAGTGTTGCCATTTAGGAGTGTGGCTATTTAGGAGTGTGGCTATTTAGGAGTGTTGCCATTTAGGAGTGTAGCAATTTAGGAGTGTGGCCATTTAGGGATGTGGCCGTTTAGGTTGTGGCCGTTTAGGAGTGTGGCCGTTTACGAGTATGGCCGTTTAGGTTGTGGCTGTTTTGGAGCAGTTGTCCAGTCTCCGCCTCCCCCCATTGCCCCCCCCCAAAGAACTAACCCCCGGGAGAGCCTTTCACAAGCAAGGGGAGGTGTGGTGGAGTGGTCTTGCCACTGGCCTGGTAATCCAAAGGTCCCGGGTTCAAATCCCGATGTATCAATGGGAAGATATTATTGGGATGGAATTTGTGCTGTACCTGGTATCAGTGCATTACCACAAGCCCACCGAAACGTCAATAAAATACCCTCATTGTTCCCTGATTAAATAGCACTGTATGAATATTCCCATATTCAAAATATGCTATAGGGGTGCAATGCCTGGTGAGTTATCTGCTCAACAGGTGGCGTTGTGTGTGTGTAAGTGTGAGAGTCCGAGTGTAGGGGGTGAGACAGTGAAGCACGGGAACAAGGTGGCTTCAGAGATGGGGTCGTTTCGGGCCATGAGTGAGCACCATGCCTCATGTGAAGGCAAGATGGCAGGTGCTCGTTGTACTCTACGTGCTTCACATGTCTCACTCCCTAGACTGGAACAAGACCTCACGGGCTTCACTGTTCATTGTAAAGCGGTGAATGTTAAGGCTCTCAGCCTATGCCCGAGAGGAAGTAAGTTGGAATATAGAAATAAAAAAAATAAAAAAAAAAATAAAAAAATAGGGCAGCTCAGAGCGCCCATGAATTTACACTTTCTCCTCCACAATGCAGAACTTCTGCTTATCAAAATTCATTTATCCCTAGAACTACTACTCTATGGAATTCACTTCCCTCGAGTTGCTTTCCACAAACTTACAATCTACAAAAGTTTAAATCCAGTTGTCACAAACATTTTATGAATGGAGGATGCCTTTAGGCACATGGACCTTTTTGTTTTATCTGTGTTTTTAATTCCTCCGTTCATTGTCTCTTACAAAAAAAAAAAAAAAAAAGGGAACAACAACACTCAGCAGGGACACAGCTGACTCCAGATATGCAATTATAAACCTCCTCAATCTCTACCAATGATACAGAATACACGATTGGGCTTCACTTTATATCAGGGCACTGGCATGGATAATAAATGGGTAATTGGTCGAGTCGTATTTATATGGAAATACTCTCTAACCTACTTCAAGAATTAATAATAATATTCTTAAAGCATGGAAGATATACAAATCAGTTTATAATAATGATTGATAATTCACGATTAAATAAACATATGATGAATATATAAATATAGCATATATGCTAACAGAGCGGTTAGTCTCAAAGACTACCTGATATCCCGAGGTCAAGGTTAACACGAGGTAGAATGTGACTCGGGGTAAGGTCAATAATTCTGAGGTCACAACTTCTCAGTTAAGTAGAATATATAAAATAAGAATATCAGCTGAATGGCAAATAACGAATGAGTTATAAATAAAGAGAGTGTTTTAATTATCTACTAAAGTATATAGTTAGATTTAATAATAGTAGTTCAGGAAACTGAGTAAATAAATATTAGTATTGTGGAAAAGACGGAGCCTTCAACATTGAAATATTAACGTGATGTGGGCTACTATGAATTCAAGTTAGATGTTTAAACTGGTTTTGAAGCCAGGAAACATAAATAAAAATTAGTCTAACTAAGAGACATGATAGATAATACTCTGTGAACATTTATACACGATTTACGCACCCTGATAATCCTATTAACTTAGTATCAGATCTGTCAGGGGTGTTCACTATATTTACGCGTAGTGTGCGGGTAATCGGGCCGAATGGATATATATATAAACCTAGTGGCAATACATGAATATGTATTACGCAGTATATATATATATAAATCAATCCCAGGATAGCGTTTGTATGTACTCTCGACATGAGTAACAAAAGGACTAAGGTGAGAATAAAAGATCTCAGGTATTTACGTTAACTTGAACACATAACATATCCTACACAACCTTTGCAATAATCACGAAACACAATAAGTAAACAAGAAGCACTTAATTGGAGTCAGAGTATAGTAAAGAGTAGCCTTGTAGAGATCTGACACACGTGGGGGCGACTGAGTGCGTGGTCCGTCTTGGCCTGGTTGCTAAGGGGGGAGGCCCAGGAGTACCCTCACACAGGTAGCACTAGCGTAGGTCACTTCCGGTACAGCCTACACACACTCTCTCGTCCAGACACCGTCGCTGCTTGAAGGGCACTATCTAAGAGGATTTTGGCTAGCCTCTACGGATGGTGTTATCCTGCCGAGTTGTTCACGTATACTCCCCCACAGGTTACCCATGGGACACAGTGCCTCGACTTGCCTAACTTTACACTGTTTTCGGCCAGATAGTATTTGATTTTACGGAGAGTGACAAGTCGGGTGTTTCGGAACATGAGAGGCATGGGAAATATCGTTTCTGATTTATTGCGTGGTTGTCTGAAGCCTTAAAAATACAATGCATACATGTTTATGTGGAGAAAGGTATGTTTTATTTATTAATAATAAAAATAAATAGCTTAAAGCCTAGGTGTACATAGGATAAATGATTTAGAGTATTGGAGGCCTCTCTCTATTTAGAGCCTTGTATAGAGTGGTCTGTTTGTCCTCTTGTTTAGCTGGATTGCAAACATTGTCTCGCCTAGCGGTGGTAGTGATGAATGGAACCGCCAGGGTAACTGGAGAGGAATGAAGAAGGTTGATGTCTAATTTGCAAAAAATCTTCCTCCTCGTAGTCTAGATCCGGGCCAGGTGTATGCGGCCATTGTTTACCTGGCGCCTGAGGGCACATACCAGCAAACTGTGCCGGATGTCCTACCATACGTATGTTAAGCGTATCGGAGGCCGTGCGTTTTTCCTGGAGCTGTGATACGGGTGACTGAGGTATGTAGTTGCTGTTGTCCAGGGGAGACTGTTTCCGGTCTCTCTTCCGGCTTCTTATGGATGCAATTCTACTTGTGGAAGTTGTTGGTCCTTCGGTTGATGGGAAGGGGTTGGTGGTCTTCTTTGGTATTATATTTTCCAGCCCTGTCATCTCAATTCATATTTTTACCAGCCCACCAATTAACTTACAAATAAACCTAATTCATGAAATCTATGAAACTAATGAATAGATGTGGTACTCCAAGGATTCGAACAAACATGTAAATATACCCAGCTGCACTATGAAAGCCTAATGATTACATGGATAGCAGACTTAGCAGATTGATGAAGGAACAGGTGGCAATCTTATATATATATATATATATATATTGTTACAAGGGGAGCCGGGGGAAAACAGATGCTCAAATAGCCTAGCCCACAGCACTGGCAAAAAGCAAACGCCGTAGCAAAAAGACACCAATGCTGTAGACCTGCACCCAACATTGCCCACTGCACTAAACTAACCCTGCAACACACGCTCTTAATATCTGACTCAACACTAAGACACGCAGGTTCTCTAGGAAAAGGGGTTATCTTCCTCTTTGCTCTATTAACCCGGGAACTGCGGGGAGACTCTTAATAGTGCCCCCGGCGGACTGCGGGAAGACTCTTAAAAGTAAGGGGGAAAAAAATCCATTTAAAACACCCAAAACAATTTTTTTTTTTTTTTTTTTTTTTTGGCCCCTGGGCCATGCCAAATATCACTCCTCCACCTCCCCTCCTTCCCCACTTTCCTCCCCTCCTTCAGTTATCACCTATTTTTCCTGTTATTCCCTTATTCTGTGGTTTATTTTCGTGCTAACATTAGCGAGTTGGTAGCAGGGCGTTGTCATCACTGTTACCAAGCGTGGGAAAGAGTGAGAGAGAGACTATTGCGGAACAGTGTCTCTCCAGACAAGGGGAGGGGTGGAGGGCAGGGAGGTTGCCTCAGCCATATATTTTGTAACTCCCGGCCTGTATCGCCATTTTTGACCATCCAAACACTGTTTCCACTTGTTTTATTGTTGTAACAGGTTAATACCTTTATAATCAACCTATAATAGGCGCATATGGATAAGTATTAATGCTATTTATGGTAAAATAATGATGTTAGTGATGGGAACAGCTCAAATACGTCAGCACAGGAGTGTGGTGTCTCATACCCCCCATGCGAACTTGTTAGGTTAAAGCAGTTATACAAGGAGACACAAAAATAGCTATTGTCCCCGAGTCTGGTTGATAGTGTGTGTAGTATGCAATAGAACTTCTACGGTTATTCTACACCGCTCAAAACAATGGTAACTAAAATGCTATTAGACTCCCAGAACAAACTACATAATGCCCAATCTCTTAGGAATTGAGAATAATATGAAGAAAAACCATGGGAAAGTCTTAAGCAATATCCTTAAATATGAAACATAATAGTTGGTATTCCAGTAGGTTGTGGCAGGCTACATAGCAAACACCAAACCACTGTGAATACCAACTTAAATAATAAAGAATACATTCATATAATAATAATAAGCAATGCAGTAGAATAAAGGAAACGAAATGGAAGAAGAATAAGGCGAAACTTATAATATAGGTTGCTAGGGAAGAAATGTAGTATCTCTCTTTAAACAAAATGCAGAAAACTCCTGTAAGCAAGATACTTAAGATAAAACAATATTTTATGATTTAACCCTTAACTGGCGGCGCGCAACATAAGTCGAGTGAAATAAATTTGGACTATGTGGCGGCGCGCGACATAGGTCGTGTGGCAATTTCAGCACGTAATGTTGCTGAGAGAAAGAGACAAGTGGTGGCAGGAGAGTAGCGAGCGTATGACTGCTCCAGACCACCGCGGTGGACCAACTGACATGAATCCCACCCTCCTCCACCCTCTCACACTCGCTACATAGTGAATTGTATGGGGAAAGTACCGAATTACATGGTTTTTGCACTCGTGTTGCGCGGTTGTTGCAAGAAAACTAGCGGTCATACAAGGATCATTGTGGTGTCATTGGAAAGCTCTGTTTATGCTCTTTCAGGGATAGATACTTGTTTTACGCTCTGGGTCTTATTTAGGCATGAAAATGATCACGTAAACAGCCCTATTTTGGGTAAAAACACCCCGCTGGTGGCTACATATTATTTACCACCTAGGCCGCTCTTTAGGTGTTAAATGACACCCAGACTTGCTCTGCTACTATTCGATAAGGCACAATGAAAAAATATGCAGTATTTAGGGAAAACATTGAAGCAAGCCTGGGACAGACTCCTCAGCATGTGTGCACACTGCACAGTAAGGGGCCTGTTGCTCGAGTGAGGCAGCGACACTGGGCCAGCCTCGAGAAGGAGGAAGGGAGCTCCAGACATTGCTATACTAAACAATTATTCTAAGCCCCTAGGCTCTCATTAACTATACATAAATAATCAAAGAAATACAAGACATCATTGTGTAACTTATAATATACTAATACAACTCGCCTCAGTGCTGAACAAAATAGATAATTATACTCATAGCAACAATCAACATGGTTGCAAGACAGTGGCGCGATCATGACGTCACCACTGGTGAAGAAGTACACACGTGAGACGTGAGACGGGAGATAGAAAGACAAACATCCAACCTCCCCTTAAACATACAACACTTTGCAACTGAAATAAGCTTTTGTATGAATCATAACAAACACTTACAGATGAATTATCTGGTAGAAGTGACAATTTATATATATATATATATATATATACATCGGAGAGAGGAGCGTTCCTTGGGAACCGTATCTTCAGCAGGAATAGAAGAACAAAGTACGCTATGAGCAGTTCCATAGTTTATTACCAAACGTTTCGACATCGCACCCGCTTAACTTTGTTTAAATTACCCCTCCTTTGTATTAACCCTATCATTCTGCCCCATATACTGTATATATATATATATTTTTTTTTTTATGTTCTAATTATTTTCAATAAGCTTTTAAGCTTTCATATTTGTAATATTATCTTTTGATTTTTAGACCACTGAAGATGACACCAGTGTGATGTCGAAACGTTTGGTAATAAAGTATGGAACTGCTCGTAGCGTACTTTGTTCTTCTATTCCTGCTGTATATATATAAATACAGTATATTAATATATATATATATATATATATATATATATATATATATATATATTATATATATATATATATATATATATATATATATATATATATATATATATATATATATATATATATATATTATATATATATATATATATATATATATATATATATATATATATATATATATATACTGTACTGTATAATTATATATATATAAGGAAAAGCAGGACCAGGGTTATGACAAACTTCTTTATTGTTGCAACGTTTCGGCCCAGTCATGTACCATCATCAGGCTAGAATAAACAAAATTATATACCTTAACACTCCTCGAGCGGCTAAGTTAATAACTTCTACTACCAGCTGGACTAGAGCTGGACAGAATAAGAGTGGGACTGTGGGTTTTACATGCTGAAATACAACACATAAATATTTACATTTACATTTACTTGTGACAACTATATACCAGGTACGACCATGAGGTACACTTGATGTTACAGGCCAAAATTCATACTGTCTTATAAATACAAAACTTGATACAATAACAGATTATCTTATGTAGTTATTGCAAGAGTATAATTATACAAAAGAGGAAGGGAGAGAAAGGGTAAAAATATACTTGGTGAGTGGTCACGACCGGAACTAGACTTTTGTTTTTTTTGCTCAATATTTCCAAGTCTGTGAGGCTCAGTATGAATGAATAAAGACTTCTTATGAAGAGAATTAATCCCATTTTTTTCTTTGGAAATGTTAGAATTCGGTCAGGATTACGGATATGTCGGTACAACGAAATGTATTGAGCAGAAATAGTGGGAAAATGCCTGTGTGGGAGTATTTTTTACTTGTAAGAGTTCTCGCAAGGAGAGGGTGCAATATTTTATTTCCATAAAAAATACAAGAAGATTATTTAGATTTTTCCCATGGACGAGGCAATAGGGCATAAATGCAGGGAAAAGATTTAAGAAGTTTTCTCAGGAGATAATTGTGTCGTAGATAGTTTACAGGAGTTTTCCCCGATGCAGAACAAATATTTTACTAATAGGCCTCACCATAGATTTTTCACTCTAACTCAAATTCACTCTCTCTCTCTCTCGCTCACTCTCAAACTCTCTCTCTCTCTCTCACACATTATCTCTCTCTCTCTCTCTCTCTCTCTCTCTCTCCCGTAGTGCGATCATCAGTAATTTAATTACAAAAACAATTAGGAACCTTTCACATCTTGATCATATAACGTATATATACTGTGGCTTTGATACAGACAGACATATAGACATATAACAGGAGGGTATGAGATGGAGGGTAAATAAAAGCCAGAAATATTGTAGTGAGATAATACCAGCCATCAATATTACTGTGTGTGGCGGTGGACCACAGGGACCACTATCTCTCTTTCCCAAACCAAACTGTAAAGACACTGAAAACTCTGTGTGTGTGTGTGTATGTAAGTAAGGAGGGAGTGGGGGGCAGAGAGGAGAGAGAGCAAGTAATAATATATTGGTTGATTAAATGTTGTACTGGGGTGTTAGTAACTAATCAATCAAGTCTATGTGACAGCAAAATGTTAGCACAATAGGAAGAGAGGTTAACCCACTGAGCACCAGACACTATGATATAAGTTTACACCCCAGCCCCGGCAGGTTGTCAAAAATGGTGTTTTCCAGAAAACATCTGGAATGGTTTAGTGATGAAGGAAAAACAACAACAAAACGATCCCCTAGGTCATTAAGGGGTCCTATGGGGCGCCCGAAAGTCAGAATTAACATGGGGAAATGGGTAGGCAAAAACATGCAATAACAAGTTTTTGCGCGCTAACGTGCACGCGGCTAGACTTTGAGGGTTTTCAGCCATCGGCATTATTGTGTGGGATACTTACATAGTTTCCATACAAATCTGAGCCCTTTAGGTGCCATAGGACCGGAGTAATTAACCGCGATGCACCCTATGCAGCGCTGGGGTTTAGCGTTACATACATTGCCGACGCATAACGTGCGTCACTGGTACTCGAGGGGTTGATTATTTATATACGAGTTATTCGTAGGGTAACTTATCTGTACGATGTGTTATATTATTACTAGGTAGGATATTCCATAACTTTACTACTCGAATGCAAAAAAATGATTTGGTTGCAATGATTTTATAGTCATGTTGTCTAGTGCTAATTTGAATTGTCATTATTGGGAAATATTTCTTGACATCCATAACTAATTGACATTTAATCATTATAAATATTTGTATTACATCCCCTTGTATTATGTGCTTTGTTAGACTTGGCATATCATTAGTGGACGTTCTTAGTACGTTATGTTTCTTAGTTTATTATTGTTACTCGGTACTTTACTCACTATTCGTACTGTTAGGGGCTCAAGCCCTAGTGGCAAACCCATATTCAATCGTGAAGATTAATATTATTATTATTATTATTCTACCGAATTATTCTTGTACACCTGTTTTTACACAATACATCCTGAACTGTTTGTCGGATCGGAACCAAACTTTGACACAAGGTGCGTTTTTGTATTGGGCAACTTTAGAAATGATGAAGATCCAAAGATCTCCCCCGCTCATAAGAAATTATTGTGCTTTTGTATATGGACTCCACTACTAATGCTCCACCAATGTAATAGAAAAGGTTTTGCCCTACACATGGGTTTCTTTTCGGCAATTTTGAAAAAAACTCAAATTCACTTAGAAATCCATATCTTGAAAAATATGCGGATGATCAAAGTAATTTTTTACGCAGTTTGGGGAGGCTTGCAATTCCAAACGTTTTGGTACCAAAATAATAGTAATTGGTGGAATAGTTTGGCCGCAGCATTGAGAAACTGTCTATTCAGTAATTAGATTAAAAACGTAATCTGTATCCAACACGTTTTAAGTTCAGTCTCGGCTACACCAAAACCCCTAGTTTTGCTTAACCTCTGAAGTGCGCATGGGGGTAATTAGACACCTCTCCCTGTGCGCATGTATTTGAGGTGTTTCCGTCACTAAAATATTCATTGTACCATTAACCCGGGAACTGCGGGAAGACTCTTTAGAGTTCGGCCGGCGGACTGCGGGAAGACTCTCTGGAGTAAGTAAAACTAAAAATCAACTTTTTACATCGAAATTTTTTTTTTTTTTTTTTTTTTTTTTTTTTTTTTTTTTTTTTTTTTTGGCCCCTGGGCCATGCAAAATCTCAGTCCTCTACCTCCCCTCCTTCCCCACTTTCCTCCTATTCCTCAGTTATCACCTATTTTCCCTATTATTCCCTTATTCTGAGGTATATTTTCGTGCTAACATTAGCGAGTTGCAAGCAGGGTGTTGTCATCACTGATGGCCATCGAGTGCAAGAGAGAGAGAGAGAGTATCGATCGACTGTGTCTCAGTGGCCTTGGGGGAAATTGGCGGGAAAGGAGTTTGCCTCACCCATAGATTATACAACTCGCGGGCTATATCTCCGATTTTGACCATCCAAACGCTGTTTTCACTCGTTTTATTGTTGTTTCAGGTTAATACCTTTATAATCAACCCATAATAGGCGCATATGGATAATTATTAATGCTATTAATGGTACAATGAATATTTTAGTGACGAAAAACCTCAAATACGTCAGCACAGGGGGAGGTTTTCATTTACCCCCGTGCGCACTTCAGAGGTTAATAGCATTAATACTTATCCATATGCGCCTATTATGGGTTGATTATAAAGGTATTAACCTGAAACAACAATAAAACGAGTGAAAACAGCGTTTGGATGGTCAAAATCGGAGATATAGCCCGCGAGTTGTATAATGTATGGGTGAGGCAAGCTGCTTTCCCGCCAATTCCCCCCAAGGCCACTGAGACACAGTCGATCGATACTCTCTCTCTCTCTCTTGCATTCGCTTGCTATCAGTGATGACCACACCCTGCAACCGGATTTCTAATGTTAGCACGAAAATATACCTCAGAATAAGGGAATAACAGGGAAAATAGGTGACAACTGAAGGAGAGGAGGAAAGTGGGGAAGGAGGGGAGGTAGAGGACTGAGATTTTGCATGGCCCAGAGGCCAAAACAAAATAAAAAAATATAAAAATAAAAATATATATATATTTTTTTTTTTAGATGTCAAAAGTTTATTTTTTTTTTTCTCTGACTCTTAACCTGACAAGCGCTAAATAGACCTAGGGGCTAGGGTAGTTATTTGTGCATTTCTAGCCTTGGATTCTGACAGAATTCGTTATATTTACAATATAGAGCATTATTTGTTTTCGGTATGCTTTTATTTTACATATATGATGTATATATGAACCTTCAAGAGTGCTAAAATAAGTGGGAAAAGCATTTGGGTGGTGAAAAACGAAGATATTGGCCACCCGGTCATAATCTCAGGCGAGAGAGAGCCACAGGCAACCCTCCTCTCTCGCTGTCTGTGAGGTAACTGAGACGAGCGGGGCGGTGTGGGCCGGTGTCTGGGTGTTACATAACGATCTTTTCTGCAACCCACTTGTGCTACATTATCGCGGGAGAGAAAAATAACCGATAAATGATGATAATAAGAGGGAAAATAGGTGATAATTGAGGAGGGGAGGGAGGGGGGAATAAGGTGGGGAAGGAGGGGAGGGGGGTGGGTGAGATTTACATGGATGAGTACTGGAGGGGAATTATCTCACCTAGAGACAAATTCCTTTGTTTTGATAGGCCCTTTTTTTTTTTGGAAAGCTTTTTTTATGGTCTTGCTTCCGTGAGGCCTATCGCGTTCCCTATAGGAAGCCTTCCGTGAGGCCTATCGCGCTTGCCGGGTTAAGAGTCTCCCCGCAATCCGCCGGGGGAACTCTTAAGAGTCTCCCCACAGTTCCCGGGTTAATAATCCTTGGTCTCATCATTCAGATCTGTGAATTTGTTTGCTTTAACTCTTTAAAAAAATGTATGAGTCCCTACAAATTTCACCAATTATTTAACCAACCTACTTATACATACCTATCCTACCAAATAATAATAAAGTAGAAGTGTCGCTTTGCCCAAAAACAAAACGACATACCCAACTCTGCGATGGGTTACCATCATCACTTCTATTACCACCATTATAACTACTACTATCACCATCATCACTACAGCTATCATCACTACAACAGTCGCCATCATCATTACTATCACCATCGTCACTAACATCATCACTACTGTGAATATTATCACTACAACTATCACCATCATCACTACTATTACCACCATCACTTACAATCATCATTACTACTGTCACTGTGAATATTATCACTACAACTATCACCATCATCACTACTATTACCACCATCACTTACAATCATCATTACTACTGTCACCACCATTACTACTACTATACCCATCATCACTACTACTAGTACTATCACCATCATCACTAGTACTGTTACCATTATCACTACTACTACTAGTCATCATCATCACTACTACTGTCACCATCGTTACTACCATCATCATCACTACTGTCATAATTATCACTACAAGTATCACCATCATCACTATTATCACCATCATCATTGCTATCACCATCATACCTGCTGTTACTACCATATCTGCTACTGGCATCATCCGTACTATCACCATCATCACTACTACTATACTATCACCGTCATCATAAATAATATCACCAAGAATACTGGAGGATTTGCCCCGAAAAAAACTTGTTTGCCTGCAAAATTTGGTGACGATACATTAACCCGTTCAGTACCAGTTTCATTTTCATTTTATACTGGATAATAATAGACGATTGTATTTAGTTTAATTAGCAGGCTTTCAACTATCCAAATAAACCTTTTTCCACCACAGGTCCTTCTTAAGCTCCACAAAATCGTCTAATTAAAGCTAAAATATGATAAACAAAGATGTCTCCAGTACAAAATGGGTTAAACAGTCTAGGAAAAGTTTGGGGAAATTAATTAACACTTATTTTGATCTTTGACCTTAAGTATTAGAATATATATATATATATATATATATATATATATATATATATATATATATATATATATATATACATATACATATATATATATATATATATATAAATATATATATATATGTGTTATATTTGTAAAACGCAACTAACAGTCAGCTTATCAAAATTTGAGTATTTTTTATGATGAAGGTTGACTTTTGACTTTGATCTGTGACCTTGACCTATATGTAGGATTATATAATTTGCTTGCATTGATGTAACCCTGGAAAATCATATAAGCATGCCAAACTTCGTAAAAAATCATAAACTACAGTGCATTCATTCGACATATATCGACAGGCCCCGCCCCCTTCCCCAACCGTTATCATACGGCTGGCATGACTGTGATAGGTAGGGCTGTCCAACAGGGTTACCAAATCAGCACAAAAATATTATTTAATCTGTTTGCAGAAGTAACTAGAAGAATACAAACTAGTAAATGCCTACCTAATATTGCTAGAATATTACTCCAATATTGATAACATGTGCTAAAAGATTCGGAGTATAGCCAGCATTCTTATTGCTAGGTGTAAAATATTGCCGCTAGATCAAGTCAATATTTATTTATCAATTTACATTATTAAAAATGGCCTACAAAGCCATCTACCTTTCTACATCAACGAGTGAGAAAGAAATGTTAAGACTGGAGCCTGTCTTTAACAGCTCCATTCCCTTGTTCAAGTAAATACTTTTAGATCTAGCGGTAAGGTAGCTTCATTGGCAACGCCGGTGTCTATTCTCTCAACTGTCAATGCGCTGTCATTCAAACGTCAGTTCACTTCCCTCCCGTCTTCTGAAGGGGGAAGATGGCGTCTCCTGCCCATACCCCTGGCAGACCTGCTGGTTCTCCCCGACTTGTCAGTCAAGCCAGGAGTATTGTATTAAATGTATTAAAGTATTTTGATAAGGAGAAAACTGAGCCAGTTGATGTGGTGGTGAAGAAAACCTCTGAGGCAACACAAGTTTCACAGCCATTGATAAACAAGATCAGAACTCAAGGCAGGAAGATTGAAGGAGTCTTTCACCAGTTTACCAGCAACGGCTTTCACCCATACTTGGATCAAGTGACAACTTGATCACTTCACACTATGAGAGAGAGAGGGAGGGAGGGAGACTGAGGTACACAGTCAAGGGAGGGGGAGACAATACGGCCCTATACACCCAAACGCAGTCGCTCGCTAAGCCTAGCTTAAAAATGTCTACCTCTGCTCTGCCCAAGTAGACGAGGTAACAATGGTAATGGAGTTTACTTTTCTGTACAATGGTATATGGTAATATTGTATAGTAAAGAATAACGGCAAATATGCATGTATTAAAGCGCTCTTACATCCTATAATTAATTTTACTTGGAGCTCTTATCAGCTCCGTGGTAAGGTGACAAGTGACTTGTCCGAGATTGCGGTATGATAAGCTCTACTTCGTCTAAGCGCTGGTGGAAGCGGGCGGGGCCTGTCGATATATGTTGAATGAATGCACTGTAGTTCCAGAGGTATTAAAGTAATGGCTGACCATGACCTTTATCTCGACCTTCATGATGTCTGAAAATGTAACATTCTAATTTTCATTTAAAGCACAACTGTATCAAAGAATTTTGTGAAGTTCACATGAAGTCAATAAATGAGCATATTGACCATGTATTTGACCTCGACCTGTGACGACCTATCAAATGAAATTATTAATAATTTTGTATGACCTTGGCCTAGGAATTCCGATTAAGCATGATATGTTTAGTGAGAATCTTACATTATATAGGAAATACTAGCAAAAATCATATTTCGACCTATAACCTTGACCTTTGACCTTAGAAATTCTTATCCAGGAATTAGCTTAACACCAATGTTTGTAATAACTAACATTATGAATATGGTGTAATTCGTATAAAAACTTATAGATTACAAATAGTGGTGATATACTGTGACCTTGACCTTTGACCTTTGACTAAGAATATAATACATATATTTGGATGGTCGTCGCATTGACCAACTGAATTTGCCTGTACAATTGGGTGACAATACATTAAACAGTCTAGGAGGAGTTTAGGGAAAATTACAAACACTCTTGTTTTTAACCTTGACCTTTGACCTTAACTATTACAATATATATGTGAAATTTGATATATATGTTATTTAACCCACTGAACACCAGCGACGACACGTTGTTGTCGGCAATGTATGCAACGCTAAACCCCAGCGACGACGTGTCGTCCCTGTTAATTACTCCGGTCCTATGGCACCTAGAGGGCTCAGATTTGTATGGGAACTGTGTAAGTATCACACGCAACCTTGCCGATGGTTGAAAACTCTCAAAGTCCACCGCGTGCGGGTGAGCGCGCAAAAACCTGTTTTTGGGTGTTTTTGCCTTCAATTTTCCCCTCTTTTAAATCCGACTTTCGGGCGCACCGTAGGACCCCTTCTTGACCTAGGGGATCGGTTTTTTGTGGGTTTCCTTCATTCCTAACCCATTCCCAAATGTTCCTGGAGATTTTTTTTTTTTCAAAACCTGCTGGTCCCTGGTGGTACATTTATTCTAAACTAGCTGGGGCTCAGTGGGTTAAGTAATAAGCAACTAACACAGACAGTTTTCCTAAATTTGGGTAATTTGTTTTAAATAATAAATGTTGACCTTAGACCTTTACCTTTGACCTTGATCTTTATGTAAGAGTACATTTATGTTTGCATTGACATTGCCTATGAAAATCAAATAAGCATGCATCATTTTGTTAAAACCCATCAGTTAGTTTCATATATATTAATAGAATAGTTGACCTTAACCTTTGACCTTTATCTTGACCTTATGATGTCTGTAAATGTTATTTTAATTTTAATTTAAAGTGTAACTATCTCACCAAATTT
This sequence comes from Lithodes maja, assembly GCA_037953745.1. Lineage (NCBI taxonomy): Eukaryota > Metazoa > Arthropoda > Malacostraca > Decapoda > Lithodidae > Lithodes > Lithodes maja. Next base: position 116,169 of record JBAKBP010002702.1, read on the forward strand.
TGTGAAGTTTGCATGAAAAGTAAAGAAAACCGCATATTGACCTTTTATTTGACCTTGAGCTGTGACCTTGACCTTTCAAATGAAATTGTATAGTTTCGTGTATGACCTTGGTCTAGGTATTCCGAATATACATGGAAAGCCTAGTGAGAATCTAACAATTAGTATAAGAAATACTAGTAAAACCTTATATTGACATTTGATTTTGACCTTTGACCTTACCCTTTAGAATATGTATCTATCATTTGTGCAATAGGATATCAAAGTTACCAGTTACTTGTATGGTGAAAATATATATATTTGAGTAAAAACTAAAATATATAGTAAAAGTTTACCTATGAACTTGACCTGTGACCTTGACCTTTATGTAAGAGTACATGTTTTGTTTTATTGACATTGCCCAGGAAAATCAAATAAGCATGCCTAATTACATTAAAACCTATCACTTAGTTTAATGTATATTAATAGAATCGTTGACCATGACCTTTGACCTTTAGTATATGTCAAAATATAGTATTTTCCTTTTCATTTAATGTGCAACTATCTCGTCAAATGTTGTGAAGTTTGCATGAAAAGTTAAAAAAATAGCATTTTGACCTTTTATTTGACCTTGACCTGTGACCTTGACCTTACATATGGAATTGTATACTTTCTTGTATGACCTTGGCCTAGGTATTCCGAATATACTGTACATGGTAACCCTAGTGAGAATCAAACATTTAATTAATATAAGAAATGTTAGTAAAACACTTATTTTGGCTTTTGACCTTGATCTTTGACCTTACCCTTCAGAATAGTTATCTAAAATGTAAGCAACATGGTATCAAGGTTACCAGTAACCTGTATAGTGAAAATGAAGATATTTGAGTAAACAGTAAAATAAATTGTAAAAGTTGACCTTTGACCTGTGACCTTGATATTTATGTAAGATATTTGTTTTCATTGACATTGCCCCCGAAAACCAAATAGGCATGCCCAATTTCATTAAAATTCATCAGTTAGTTTCATATATCTTAATAGAATAGTTGACCTCGACCTTTGACCTTTATGATATGTGTGTCCAAATGTATTATTTTCCTTTTCATTTAAAGTGGAACTATCTCGCCAAATGTTGTGAAGTTCGCATGAAAAGTAAAGAAAATGGCATATTGACCTTGTATTTGACCTTGCCCTGTGACCTTGACCTTTCATATGGAGTTGTATAGTTTCTTGTATGACCTTGGCCTAGGTATTCCGAATATACATGGTAAATCTAGTGAGAATCTAACAGTTAGTATAAGAAATACTAGTGAAAAACTTATTTTGACCTTTGACCTTACCCTTTAGAATATTTACCTAAAATTTGGTCAATACGATATCAAGGTTAGCAGTAACTTGTAAAGTGAAAATGAAGAGATTTGAGTAAAAACTAAATAATATGAAATATTGACCTTATTTTTAACCTTAACCTTTGACCTTTAAGTTAAATGGAAATTTTCTTTTTGACTGACCATCGCATTGACCAAATGGATGTACCTGTAAAATTTGGTGAAAATTCAACGAACGGTTTAGGAGGAGTTTCCGGACAGACAGACGGACGACGACGACGACGACGACGACGGACAACGACAGACAGGCTGCTGGTGGTGCACAGTATACGGGCGGGATCTGTTTGCGCGATACCACTCTGCTTCGCAGAGTTGATGATAATTCAAATATAGTTTTGGTGAATAGCAGAGTATTGGCTAATGTTTTTAACAATTCCTTAGTTTGCCAAATGCATACTTTAATAAGATTGATATGGACCTTTAATTGTTTGGTCAATTTCCCGTGTGACTCGTATTTTAACGCTCCTCCCTCAACCCTAAGTCAAGTGTTACCACAAAATACCGCTAGATCCGTTCTCAAAAGTCGCTAGCATGTCGCCTACATAGTAATAAAAAAATATAACTCTAGAATAATACCACAATCTCTAAAGCGTTTTAGTTTGTTTGATGTGCAAATTTTACAATTTAATGACTTTAGATTGTCAGAAATGTTTAAATTATCCCTAGTAAATATCTCTAGATATAAAAACAAATGGCTGCTAGATTGAAGTAAATACCTCTAGATCTAGCGGTAAAATTGGCAGTACTGCAACTCCCCCACCTCCCTCAGACTGTGATATGTGGCACTTACTTACCCACGTCCCTCCCTCACCTCGCCGAATAATTATGGTTTGAAGTTCGTATTTGCTTATATTATCCTGTGTATAAATGTAACCTTTACACGTGTCTCATTAAGTAATGACATCTAACAGGATGCATTATTTAAATATAAGGCTAGATATTCATCGGAATTACTTGTCCTTTCCGTTACCTACAGCATGTCACTTTCTCTCTCCCTCCTCTCTCTCTCTCTCTCTCCTCACTCCCCATCACCCCCCTCCCCTCTCTCTCTCCTTCACCTTCCCCGTGCTACCGCCAGACGCTGCAGACGCTCTGTCAACGCTCTCACGATATCGATCATAATTTGAGTATTAACTACTCATCCTCTTCATTCTTGTGCATGAAAGGTGGTTAAGAGCACGTTTAACCATCCTGTAGCTTAGTAAGTAACACTGCACGATATTTCGCTGTGTATTGACTGATAAACTTTGTGTTTATCACAAGACTCCTGCTCGGACAGGGCGCCACTAGCGCCATCTATTGTTTTGTTTTGCTTTGTAAACAAACGCTCTCTTATTACTATTTTATATAAAATCGTAGCCCCTAATTTTACCCATTACCTACTGTAGTAAGTATCTATTTAACTGCCTTGTATGTAAGTAAAGCTTTGCATATTAATTTGCTAATAAACAATATTGTTTACTAACTAACCTGCCTACAGAGACTAACGCCGACGCCATTTTGTAAACAAACCTTTTTGGGGGGATTATACATTAAATTCCAGCAAATTTTGTACCAATTTTAAGTGCATTCATTTATCTCTAGATATATTCTTGACTTTTTCTCCTCAGACTGATTTTACTTTAAGCTAAGGGTGGTATTTGTACAAACTAACCTAGCCTAACCCAACCTGCCAAGCTTTTGACCTAACCCAAACCTAGCCTAGCCTATAGCCAGCCAATCTGTTTTATTATTAACTCTTGTAGATATTGTATTTAGTATCCTACTGTAGCTATACAGTATATATCTGTAATTTTAGTTGTTGCTTGCACGTTCTTGTAATAACCTTTGACTGATACACTTTTTTTATCTAAAAAGAGTAGGCTACTGCTTTACTAGGCTACAGTGACACCAGGTCCATCTGTTGACACAGTATATTAACCCCTTGTGTGCAGTCACACTTTATTTTTATATAATCTCTATTTGGTGAATTGTATATTTAGTTACATATTCTGTTATACATATATTTGTTTAAAACCCTCCAGCCCCGGGGGCTATAGCTTATGACTGTACTCCTGTACCGGGGGTTTTGAGGATTTTTTACCTATGTTAACTACTCTGTAAAAGAATGAATATTGCATGTAATGTTGTGAATAAAAAAAAATAATGTTCCACAAACCTTCCTCTGTCGAATGGCGTTTAGTAGAGGTCTCTAGCCCCTCTGGTTGCATAATGGTGAGCGCGGGAAGACGAGTGCTTTTTTATGCGGGAATTTCCTCACGCGTCCGAAAGCGTCGGCCCGCCCTGGCTACGACGCACCTAGCCGCTCGCCGCGCCAAAGTATTTATCTCCCTTAGACGATTTTAGTGTTTGATATTGAGAATGTGATGTTTGTTTTGATATTTTCTAGTTATTTTGAGGCCAATTATATAAAATATGTTTATTAGGGTATCAATTTCACTGATATTGGTAATTTTCACTCGATACCGTACATTTTATTAGTAATTGAGGTAGGTTATTGTTGTATTAGGCACTTATTATTCGTTATCACAGGTGTTTATTATACTTTGGCCATCAAATCTTAGGTCTTGTGTCACTTTCACTTTGACAAATATGCTTTAGAGAGTGTCACTGTCACTGATAATGCTCATTTTCACTCGATACCGTACATTTTATTAGTAATTGAGGTAGGTTATTGTTGTATTAGGCACTGATTATTCGTTATCACAGGTGTTTATTATACTTTGGCCATCAAATCTTAGGTCTTGTGTCACTTTCACTTTGACAAATATGCTTTAGAGAGTGTCACTGTCACTGATAATGCTCATTTTCACTCGATACCGTACATTTTATTAGTAATTGAGGTAGGTTATTGTTGTATTAGGCACTGATTATTCATTATCACAGGTGTTTATTATACTTTGGCCATCAAATCTTAGGTCTTGTGTCACTTTCACTTAGTTATATGATTTGTAAACGTTTTATATACAATTTATTGTGTCTTTTTTCACTGATTTATATATTTCTATAGGTTCTAATCATATGAATGTCACTTGGTATATACATATGTGTCACTTTCACATATTATTATGGTGGAATTGTATTTGTATCAATTTTCTCATAATACTTGACTTTTTTATTATAATACATTGTTTTTCTTTCACTTTTTGCCTATATATAATTATAGTGTACATATTGTCATTTTATTGGGCAATTTCAGTATGATTATTAGAACTCCTGCTTGGTGTGGTAAGCAGCGAAGCACCCTACAGCACAGAGTGCCACCTTGCACTCCACACACTCCGTGGTTGACTTTTTACCTGGGTGCGGCCTCACCCTGCTGTGGTAGCAGACATGGCACCGCTTCTGATTTGTTCTTCCTGCTGCATTCTGAGGAAAGTAACCAAGCTGGTGCCTAAGCAGGTATGGAGCAGACTGCAAGCGGTCGATAACGGCGGGCCCAGGATGTGCCACTGTCCTCTGTGGCGTAGCATACTTCTCCAGGAGCCCCGTCAACACCTGCTTTTGGAACCTCCGCAGGCTGTTGAACTTCAGGGGTGGGTTCTCATTCCGAAGCCTGTATATATTATAGGCATTCAGAATTGACATGTCCACCATATGCAGAAAGAACTTTTTGTACCATCTGCACGAGGTACGCAGGCAGTCAATGAAGCCTATCTGCATGTCGGACTTGTCCACCAGCCTCATGTTGACATTGTAGTCCAGGACAGTATCGGGCTTGGTCACCCTGGCCTGGGTGCGGCGATCCACCTTGCCAGTCTCCACCATTTCCCCCTTGTGGATGGTGGTCAGGAGGTTGACCTTCCGCTGGTCGTGCCAGTGGATAGCCAGAATGGGCCCCGACTTCTTCCTGAAGACATCACCTTTTTTGGTCTTTGCAGGGAAAGTTGGCATGCCCTTCCTTTTCCCTCGTACTGTGCCTACAGTCCCTGTCTTGCGCTCATGCAGGTACTGTGAGAGAGTGGGGGACGTGTAATAGTTGTCCGTGTAGAGGACGTGATTTTTATGGAAGTAGCGGTCCATCATGGCTTGCACCACTGCTCCGCCAAATCCAATGAGGGGGTCCACAAGCACGTCCCCTTCCTTCCCGCTGTACACCAGGAAGTCCAGGACATAGCCAGTTGTGCAGTCGCACAGCACAAAAATTTTTATGCCAAAGCGATGTCTTTTGGAGGGGATGTATTGCCGGAAGCTGAGTTTTCCCCGGAACAGCACAAGAGACTCGTCAATGACGACCTTGCGGAAGGGCTTGAAGTAGGAGGTGAAGCGGTCTCGCATCATCTCATACAACGTCCTAATCTTCCACAGCTTGTCTGGGCGGTGGACGTCGGTGTTGGTGACAAGATGGAGCGCTGCGAGGATATCAAGGTACCGGTCGCGAGCCATATATTTCCCGAAGGCAGGGGTTGAAATTAGATCATTGGTGATCCAATAGTCAGGCAACCTATGCTTCCTGACATGAGGCATTAGCATGGTGAGTGCCAGGAACACCATGAATTCTTGATGAGTCACTGGGGTCCACTTCCTCATATGGCCCTTGGTCACCTTGCCCAAAAAGTGTACCTGGAATTGGTGCTGCTTGTTTGTCTCTTTGACAACATAGCCTACCACCTCCTCATCAAAGAATGCCTCAAATAGTTGGTGTGGTGGAGCATTGGGGCCTGCAGGAAAATTGGGGGTAATGCCTGAACCCTCCAGTGCCTCATCAAAAGGTGGCACATCAGGGTTGTATCCATCCCCATCAACTACGTCCTGCCATTGAAAAACGTAGAATGGGTCTTGTCTACGCTGACGAGGAGCTCCAACTGGTAGCCCAGTACGCCCACGGCCAACTCGGGAGGCGCGCGCCCTAGGGCGGCGGCGAGGGCGTCGGTCAGGGCGGCGGCCAGGGCGGCGGGCAGAAAGACGGGCAGCACGAAGCCGGGCCAAGCGGGTGGGTCGAGGGTCGTCGATGTCCATATAGTCATCGTCATCGTCAGAGTGGTCATCTTGCCCTGACGGTGGACCTATGTAATCATGGCCAGAGTCTTCAGAGCGGTGCCCTTCATCATCAGTGGCCCCCACATAATCTGGCGGGGAACCAGTGATGCGTGGGCGGCGTGCGGGTGGGCGAGGTGGGGAAGGAGTGACAGGTGAGGCTGTGTCCTCCAGAGGTCCCGGGCTCCTTGGCCTGCGACGAGTCACAGAAAGCAATGATTCAGTTTCACTAGGCCCAGGTATTGGGGTGGCGACCTCAAATACTTCTGCAGGAAGACATGTTGAAGGCGGGAGAGGTGGGGAGGACCGTGGGGAAAGTTGCGGGGACGTATGGCTGGGGCCGGCAGGGGTGGACGCCGCCGCGGGAGCCTCAAACAAAACTCTCTTACTTTTCTTCATTTTCTTGGTATATTTTCTACCTTTCCCCTTTTCGGCAGCAGTATGTCTCCTGTCGGGGGACCTAGGAGGCAAATAGGCCGAAAGTGGGGGGTCCTCAACCCTTGGCAATGGTGGGGGTGGTGGGGAAGAATGCGGGGCATCCGGGTCATCTTGGGTGGCGTGGGTAGATAAGGGAGACAATGGCGGTCGAGAAGGGTCACCACGCTGACCCTCACTCACAGCCTCATCCTCACCAACTATTTTAGCTTGTTCCCTAGCTGCTGCGGCCGCCTTTTCAAGTATTTTTAACTTGTAGAAATGCAGCTTGAAAGGCGATTTACCTGGGGAAGGGCTTGGAGTCGTGTCACTTATGCGAAATTTTGTTTGTGACCTTGAACTCTCCCACTCACTCACTCTCGCAAGTTCACTTTCTTGAGGTAAACCAGCTTCCTCAACAACTGGTACATCACGTACATCACCTTCATCACTCTCATCACTCTCAAATTCTTTCTCAAATCCCAGGAATTGTTCTTTATCACTCTCATGGCCATAATCACTCGACTTATAATTACTCGAGTGGTCACTCACTTCTTCATCAATCTTATGCTTGGCATCAGCTTTCTCATAAAGTCTCAAAGTCGTCTCAATACCTCCGGGAGATAACACATTTAGGCGATGGCGTCGGGGTAAGGCACGACGCACTATCAAGGGCGTCGTAGGAAGCACGATGTCGGACACGGCGGAATCACTATTTGGTGTACTGTCCATGATGGCGTCGGGGTAGATACTGTTGTTGTGGCGTCGTTGACGCCGGGTGGCGCCACCTACCGCCCAATCATCACAAACTGTGCGCGCGGCTTTCGAAAATCAAGCACGAAAGCAAGGGGCGTACATGAGGCCATCCGGGTTGCGCGGGCCGAGTATGTTATGGGCGTATATGAGGTCATCCGGGTTGGAGGGGTTAAGGTTAGGTTATCACACCTGGTAGCCTATTTCTGCGAATTTCAATTTTATTATTTTCGGTTAGGCTATTCAACGCTGGTAGCCTATTATTGCGTATTTCAATTTAAAAAAAAAACTTTTGGTTAGGCTATCGCCCCTGGAAGCCTAATTCTGCGTATCTCAACATTTTTGTTTTCGGTTAGGCTATCACCCCTGATAACCTATTTCTGCGTATTTCAGCATATTTGTTTTCGGTTGAAGTGATTGAAGTGTTTTTAAAGTGAGTGAAGTGTTTTAAAGTGAGTGAATTGTTTTTTAAGTGAGTGAAGTGATCTGAAGAAAGTGACTGTCACCATGCCTCGCGCTTGTGCGAACTGCGCCGGTAGGTTTGGTGAGTCCATGTTTGCTACTATCGATCTTCAAGACTGCCGGCTCTGCCAGCAACGAGAGAATTTTACAGTGAAATTAGACGAAGCCTACAACAAGATCAACGTCCTCACCATGAAGCTGGAATCACTCCAAGAGTTTGTAACACTCAACGTTGGAGTACCACAAACTTCAATTGTCACCGCAACTCCAGCAGCCACCAACGCCCCAACGTCAACTGCCAACAATTCAACGCCTACAGTAGCCACTTCAGCTGATGTATCCGATACTCAAGATACAAATAGTGACTCTCTTCCCCCTCAAGACAACTTCCGTGTCGTGAGGAACAACGTTTGCCCCAAGACCAGGAAACACATACCGATTACCGAGTGTCAAAACCGTTTCCAGATACTCGCAGACTCAGATGACGAAGAGGAAATAGAAGAAGTCCGGCTCGTGGGAGACTCGATGATACGTGGTCAGCTCACAGAGTTTTGCGCCAGGGCACCTAAGACCAGGAAGCGTTTTTGTATCCCTGGTGGTGGTGTGGATGACGTAGTTGCAGCAGTTGACGAAGTATCAAAGCTGGCCCCTGCTAATACAATGTACGTCATCCACGTTGGATCCAACGATGTGCAGCGAACCCGGTCGGAAGATTTGCTTTTAAAGTACCAGCAGCTGATCAAGTCGTTTAAGGAGAAGTCATCAAGGATCATCGTCTCAGGAATCGTCCCCCGGCTCGGTGTAGAGAGCCGATTTTACAACATAGCCACCAGCACAAATCGTTGTCTAGCAAACCTCTGCAGGAAGGAGAACGTGGGATTCGTCGACACCTGGGACAATTTCTACTTCGATGACTATTTGTTTTCGGACGATGGAGTTCATCTGAACCAGGTGGGAGCAGCACGTTTTGGGCGTCTTCTCAACGATGCGGTGAAGGATTTTCGGAGAAGAAATCGACTCAGCACAGGACAACCAGGAAGGAGGACCGAAGACAGCGAGGACGGCAACCTACAAAGGAATTAAATACTAATCCGTCAAGAACCGCGAATTTGGATAAATCTCCACCAACACGACCCAAATTCAAAACCGTCAGGGATAACGACCGAGGACCGAGGACAGCCATGAATGTAAATGTAGATCCGACCAGAACCAAAAATTCGATGAAAGAACGTAATGCGAGTTCTAAAACCGCAACTTTAAAGGTTTTCTATGCAAACGCTCGTAGCATACGCAATAAATTTTCAGATTTAGAGGAACTAGTGTTTACAGAAAATTATGATGTGATTGGCATAACAGAATCTTGGCTCAATACAGAAGATAGAGACTTTTTAGCAGAGTATTCACTTCCCGGTTATGTAATGTTTGAGAACAGCCGAATAAATAAAAATGGAGGTGGCGTTTTATTTTATATCAAAGAAAGTCTTAACCCGACCCTCGTGTCAAAACCTCAAATTGTGAACGTCGACACATCTTTTGTGCTAATAAAGAATAATAAAGGTACAAAAATAATACTTGCGTTAATATACAGACCTCCAGCTCAATCAGTGCAAACTGACCGAGAAATTTACGAACAAATTGCAGATGTAAGTAACTCACAAGATACCGTAATTTTTGGCGACTTTAATTTACCTGTGACCAAGTGGGGCGATACTCTTACTTCACACTCCGGACATGACTTGTATACGAACTTGCAAGAGAGTTCGCTTTATCAATTTGTTCGAACGCCGACCCGTGGTAATAACGTTCTTGACATTGTACTTGCAACAAAAGAAGAATTGATAGAGAATTTGAATGTTGGTGATGAATTCAGTAACAGCGACCATCGTACGATAACTTTCACTTTAAAGTTTACTAGTAACGAACCAAATAGTAGCATCGAAAAAGTCCCTAATTTCAAGAAAGCAAACTTCCATAAACTTAGAGCTATGTTTAAAGAAACTGACTGGAGCTTTTTAATTAACAATAACGACATAAATACATCTTGGAAGTTATTCGAAACCACTTACCTAAAAGCAGTGCAAGACTGCATACCATCGAAAATACGGCGTCCAGGCCATAATAATAAGCCCAAATGGTGGAATAAAGATATTTCAAACTGCCTGCTTGCTAAAAAATTTGCTAATGATAGATTAAAATCCTCACAAAATGACGAAGAACGGGTGAAATTTGTAGAGCTACGACGCAAAGCCAAAAAGTTAATTAAGCAAAGTAAAAAGACCTTAGAGTTACATATTGCGAATCAAAGTAAAACAAACCCGAAAGAATTCTATAGTTATATCAGAAAGAAAAAAGTAGTTACTTCAACTGTTGGACCGTTAGTCGATGAAAAAGGAGAATACACCAAAGACGAAGTACAAATGAGTAATGCCCTCAATACCTTCTTTGCATCAGTTTTTACAACCGAAGACCTCAGTGATATCCCTACACCATCGCCGATTCAGATTGATAATTCAGATGTTCTAAGCAATATCACCGTTACAGAGAGAGAAGTATTGAATTGTTTAGATAAACTCAAAGTAAATAAAACGCCAGGACCTGATACAATCTCGCCTAGAGTTCTAAAGGAAGCTAAGAATGAGCTCTCCAAACCACTGACATTACTATTCAATAAATCCTTGCAGTCTGGAACTATGCCTGATCAGTGGAAGCTAGCCAACGTAACACCGATATTCAAAAAAGGCAGCAAATCCCTACCCAGTAACTATCGTCCAATTAGCTTAACCTCAGTTGTATGTAAAATGCTAGAAACGGTCATACGAGACAGACTCGTAAATCACTTAGAGGAAAATAACATACTTAAAGATACTCAACACGGCTTTCGTAAAAAACGTTCCTGTTTAACAAACCTCTTAGACTTCTTCCACCGATATCCTCAACCTCTACGATGAGAGTAAAGCTGTAGATATTATATACCTTGATTTTCAAAAGGCCTTTGACAAAGTTCCCCACAAACGTTTACTGCTAAAACTAAAAGCGCATGGAATACAAGACGGTGTGTTGAAATGGATAGAAAATTGGCTCAACAACAGAAAGCAAAGAGTAGTCAAAACGGTAAGGCATCTAAATGGACCAATGTAAGTAGCGGGGTACCCCAGGGATCGGTACTAGGACCAATTCTCTTTCTAATTTACATCAACGACATAGATGAGGGTCTCACCTGCACAATCTCAAAATTTGCTGACGATACAAAAATTGCAAATAGCGTACTCTCAAAAGAACAAGTTGACGATATGCAACACAATCTAGATAAATTGTCATGTTGGGCCCAAATTTGGCAAATGAGTTTCAATGCGGATAAATGTAAAGTACTACATGTCGGATACCTAAATGAGAAAGCAAACTATTCGATGAATGGCACTCAGCTTAAGAATGTAAACAGAGAAACTGATCTGGGAGTAACAATATCGAGTAACCTAAAACCGAGTCAACAATGTTCAGAAGTTGTTAAGAAGGCAAACAAAATAATTGGCTTTATAGGCAGGTCATTTGAGCATAAATCCAAAGAAGTTATCCTAACCCTTTACAATTCCTTAGTCCGCCCTCTTCTGGAATACTGCGTTCAATCCTGGTGCCCTTATTACCAAAAAGATATAAACAAGCTAGAACGAGTTCAACGTAGAGTTACCAAAATGATACCTAGCCTAAAGAACAAACCATACGAAGAGCGTCTTAGAGAATTAAATCTATTTCCTTTAACCCAGCGCAGATTAAGAGGCGACTTAATTCAAGTGTTCAAAATCATCAAAGGCATCGACAATATGAACTGTAGTAAGTACTTCACTATCGACCAATCTAATTACACACGGGGAAACGGTTGCAAAATTATTGGTAAATCTTTTAACTCGCACGAATCTAAGAATTTCTTCTTCAATCGAGTTGTCAACTTGTGGAATGGGCTTCCCCGAAACGTTATAGACTGCAGCACCGTTGATTCATTTAAATTCCGCCTAGACAAATATCTCGCATCAAACCCGCGACTGACTGCGTTTGTAAATGAATAACTTTATCCTCCCCTCAGTTACTAACCCATATGTCCCCTACTAACTTCCTAGTCCTGCCACGTTAGTGGCAGGGCAGTGAGTTCCCTTTCCAATGTTCCCTTACCCACTCTAAACCACTGTTTGGACACTTGATCCTCAGTGTTTTGGAGGACAAGCAGCCTAGAAGGGTCACTAGATCTGTTGTTGCTTGATTTCCTTTGTACTCCTTTGTACTCCTTTGTACTACCACCACCACCCACCAACAACAATAACAACACTATCACCACCACCAACAACAACACCATCACTACCACCATCACTAACAACAAAACAACACTATCACCACCACCACAACAATAACAACACTATCACCACCACCAACAACACCATCACTACCACCATCACTAACAACAATAACACTATCACCACCAGCAACACCATAAACAACAATAACAACACTATCACCACCACCACCAACAATAAACAACACTATCACCACCACCACCAACAATAACAACACTATCACCACCACAACCAACAACAATAACAACACTATCACCACCACCACCAACAATAATAACACTATCACCGCCACCACCAACAATAACAACACTATCACCACCACCAACAACACCATCACTACCACCACCACCAACAATAATAACAACACTATCACCACCACCAACAACAACACCATCACTACCACCACCACCCAACAACAATAACAACACTATCACCACCACCAACAACAACACCATCACTACCACCACCACAACAACACCATCACTACCACCACCACCAACAACAATAACAACACTATCACGGTACACCACCACCAACAACAACACCATCACTACCACCACCACCAACAACAATAACAACACTATCACCACCACCAACAACAACACCATCACTACCACCATCACTAACAACAATAACAACACTATCACCACCACCAACAACACCATCATTACCACTATCACTAACAACAATAACACTATCACCACCAGCAACACCATAAACAATAACAACACTATCACCACCACCAACAACAATAACAACACTATCACCACCACCACCAACAATAACAACACTATCACCACCACAACCAACAACAATAACAACACTATCACCACCACCAACAACAATAACAACACTATCACCACCCCCACCAACAATAACAACACTATCACCGCCACCACCAACAATAACAACACTATCACCACCACCACCAACAATAACAACACTATCACCACCCACCACCAACAATAACAACACTATCACCACCACTACCAACAATAACAACACTATCACCGCCACCAACACCAATAACAACACTTTCACCACCACCAACAACAACACCATCACTACCACCACCACCAACAATAACAACACTATCACCACCACCACCAACAATAACAACACTATCACCGCCACCAACACCAATAACAACACTTTCACCACCACCAACAACAACACCATCACTACCACCACACTAACAACACTACCGCCACCACCAACAACAACACCATCACTACCACCACACTAACAACACTACCACCACCACCAACAACACCATCACTACCACCACCACTAACACCAATAACAACACTACCACCACACCAACAACAACACCACCACTAACAACACTACCACCACCACCAACAACAACACCATCACTACCACCACCACTAACAACACTATCACCACCACCAAAACAATAACAACACTATCACCACCACCAAAACAATAACAACACTATCACCGTCACCAACACCAATAACAACACTATCACACCACCACCACAACAACACCATCACTACCACCACCACTAACAACACTACCACCACCACACAACAACACTACCACCACCACCAACAACAACACCATCACTACCACCACCACTAACACCAATAACAACACTACCACCACCACTAACTAACACCAATAACAACACTATCATCACCACCAAAACAATAACAACACTATCACCACCACCATCACCACTAACAACACTACTATCACCACCACCACCAATAACAATAACAAAACACACACACACACACATCAACACCATTCAGTACTACCACTACCAACAAAACAATCACCACCACCACCACAACTAACAGCAACACACACACACACATCAACACCATTCAGTACTACCACTACCAACAAAACAATCACCACCACCACCACAACTAACAGCAACACACAACACACACACACATCAACACCATTCAGTACTACCACTACCAACAAAACAATCACCACCACCACCACCACAACTAACACACACACACACACACACACACACACACACACACAGGATAAATGAGTAGGTATATAATAGGTTTCCGGCGCACAGCTAAAGTTGGTTTTAGCTGTATAGGGCCTCGGAGGGGGTGTTAAGGCTGGCAGAGGTAATTGGAAGGAAGGTAAAGAAGGGGAGAGAGAGGAGGAAGGCATGAGAGGGGGGGAGTAGATAGGGGGGGAGAGGGTGGTGAAAGAGGGAAGTAGAGAAGGGGTGAGAGGGCGGGACAGGGTGGGTGAAGGGGTAGAGGCGGAGAGGGTGGGAGAGGGAGGGGGAAGAGGGGAAGGCTAGGAAAGTGAAGGGGGAGGTGGGAAGGTGAAGGGGTGGAGGAGGAGGGAAGGACAGGGAGGGAGGGGAAAGGGAAAGGGATGGGGGGCAGGTGACGGTTGGCTGAATGGGGCCGAATGGATACAAGCCAGGGAAAGAGAGAAAAGGAGAGAAAGATAACAAAAAAAGCCGGTGACCCCCCTTAACTAGATTACTGGACTTGAAGGAAGGGCTTAGACAAATGTAACTGCACAACCACACATCAACACAGAAGTACTACAATTCAAGTATAATCTGAAACTAACTCACACACACACACACACACACACACACATGTTAAGCTGATGTTTTGATGTGTAGACCATTTAACTTTAGTTCCATATCATGAAAGTGGGTTGGACTGGGGGTTGGGATTAAAAGCAAACACTGTGTGCTACATTCTGATATATATAATTATATAATATATATATATATATATATATATATATATATATATATATATATATATATGTAGTAAAACTCGCTAGGAAAATTTAAACAATGGTACACCAAGCTTTCTTCTATTCTCTCAAGACATCTTCAGGGTAATACAAGGAAACAGGGGGAGAGTGAGGCTTAAATACCAGTCCTAAATCATCTGTGAGTTGCTAACTAGCATATAAATACAAAAAGTGTTGCCAGCCTACTGCCTGTTGCCATATTTTTAGGAACATACTTATTTTATATACAAAATATATGTACAGTACATATTATTAATTGAAATATGCCTAACAATACAATCTAATCATAATATACAGTATATGAACACAAACGAAAAAGAACACAACATAATAGCCATAACAACAAAGACGCCAAGACACGACACAGCAAAAGCATTGGACGAAAACTCAAAGTATTGTAAAGGAAAGGACGCACACAGAAAAGACAAGAGACAACGAATGTGCAAGCGGAAAAATGGATAACGACAAGACAGAATGCCAAGACAACGACAAAAAGAGGGAACAGAGACGAAGAAGAATAAGAGAGGGAGAGAGAAGACAAAAAGACAAGTAAAATAAAAACGGATATTATAACAACGATGAAAGAGGGAACAGAGACGAAGAAGAATAAGAATAGAGAGGGAGAAGAACAAAAATAAAGAGAAGCGGATAATATAATAACGATGAAAGGGGAAACCAAGACAAAAAAGAATATAAATAAAGGGGGGAGATAGAAGAAGAAACATTGATATTATAATGACAGTAAAAAGAGGGAACAGAGGCAAAGAAGAATAAAGGCCGTGTCATACAGAACTCGAACGTCGCGCGACCTACCCCCGAACACGATGACTTGCATTTTTGAGGCGAATGCATCCGATATTGTCCCGATGTTGGTCAAAGAAGAACATCCCCAGATAATGCCCCGACATTCCCAGACTATGCCCCAAACAAGACTCGAATGTAACTCGACACTCCCGACCGATTTACGTTAAAGACCCGAACATTAGAGGAATATAATCCGATGCATGCCAGAGCAAGACCCGATCAAAACTCGAATGTGCCAAGAATCAGCCGACAAATATTTAACGGTGTTTACACCCGAACCTACCTTGACCCGATACAAAAGATATTATGAGGAACACCAGAGGATCACCGGCCGCATCTGCCGACCATCAGAAGACCTTAACACGATACTAGAAGAATGTGTGACGAACATGTTTGGGGTAAATTCCAGTCTTTATCGTCTCTCATTCCTGTCATACGAGTTGTGTTCTTCCCAAAATCTTCAATAGACTCACTTGATCTTGCCTTATTCCTCTGTTTATCGGGGGAATGTCGTCTTTTATTCGAGTATATAGTCTCTCCTTCGGTTGTTATTATGGTTAATGTCGCCTTATAGTCATACGAATCGGGTTAATGTCTGCTTATGTTCGGCTAGATCGAGTTAACTTCGTCAATGAAAATAACAGACGAATAACGGCCGAACGAAATAACGTGACCCGAATGAAAGCCGAACATAACCAGAATGAGAACCGACAAATTTTTAACGGTTTTTACACACGAATATCGGCTAGAAGTTAACGCATGTACTAACTTCTGGCCGAACCCCAGGATGTTCGGCTGCACCCCTGAACATCCCCGGAGCTTCCCCCGAATCAACGAGAACATTGGCCGAATTGACCCGAATTTACCCGAACATTTGAAAATTTGAATTTTTTTTGCAAGTCATCCTGTTCGGGGGTAGGTCGCGCGACGTTCGAGTTCTGTATGACACGGCCTTAAGAGTAAGAAAGGGAGGGAGAAGAAAGAAATGAAAGAGAAACGGATGATATAACAATGATAACGATAGGGAACAGAGACAAAGAAGAAGAAGAAGAAGAGAGGGAAGGAGAAGAAAGAAATAGAAGGGAAGCGTATAATATAACTGATAAAAGAGAGCACACAGACAAATAAGAATAAGAATAATAGAATAAAGGAGAAGTAAATGAGAAACGGATAACATAACAACGAACAAAAAGAGGGAATATAAGTAAAGAAGAATAAGAGAGAAGAAAGGAGAAGTAAAAGAGAAACGGATCATATATAGACAGTAAAAAGAGGGAGCAGACACATAGAAGAATAAATGAGAGAGAGAGAGAGAGAGAGAGAGAGAGAGAGAGAGAGAGAGAGAGAGAGAGAGAGAGAGAGAAGAAAGAAAGGAGAAGTAAAAAATAAACGGATAATATAAACAGAGTAAACAGAGGGAGCAGAGACAAAGAAGATTACAGGAAGAGATAGATGGATAGATAGATAGAGAGAGAGAGAGATATAGATGATATAGATAGATAGAGAGAGAGAGAGAGAGAGAGAGAGAGAGAGAGAGAGAGAGAGAGAGAGAGAGAGAGAGAGAGAGATAGAGAGAGAGAAGAAAGGAGAAGTAAAAGATAAACGGATAATATAACAACGATAAAGAAAGGAAAAAGACAAGTAAAAGAGAACGAACAATACAAAAAAGTAAACAGAGAGAGAGAGAGAGCAGAGACAAAGAAGAAGACTAAGAATAAGAGAGGGAGGGATAATAAAGGAGAATTATAATAAACGTGTGCCCCAGGAAGAGATATAAAAAAACAATGTAACTCCTCCGATTATCACTGGTTATTTTTCTGGTAGCATTATTATTTCGGCCATGTTAATCCTTCCTGTATTTGAGGGCGCTTTGTCTCTGTATTTTGGCTGATATTAGACGGTTTTTATTCAGGTTCGGAAAGTCCTCTGTGAGTCCAAAGGGATACAATGATCTCCATTAAGGGGGGTCACCTGCGTTTTTTCTCTCTCTTGGTTGTGTCCATTCGGCTTCATTCAGCCTACTGTTTTAAGACATTTATCCCCATCCAGGTGTCGATTTTCAGCATTTTATGGAGAAATCCGGTTTCGCCGGAGACATTTTCTATCACAAAATTTACAAATTTAGCCAGCTATCTAACCCATTATCCAAATATGGTGGCTCGCTATCATTCGCCAGGTATAAATTGACACCTGGATTGGGATAAATGTCTTAAGCTAAATGGGGCCGAATGAATACAACCCAGAGAAAGAAAAAAAGCAGGTCATCCCCCCTTAACCTTCTGCCTCCCACAATCCCTTCCTAAGCTGAATGCAATCGTGTACTAATAGCCAAAGGATAAGGAGGAAATGCATCCTCGTATTTTGAAAGGGTTAAAGGGAGATTTGCATTTGTATATATATTACACATGTATATATATATATATATATATATATATATATATATATATATATATATATATTTAATATATTCTTTAGTTTCCTCCCAAGACCTCAATCTAGCTTTAAGATAATACCCCCAAGACTCCCTTTCGAGACAATTTTGTACATTTTTCCGTAAAACAATGTTTCGGCCAAAGGCCGGTTCTTCCTAAATTACTGGCTTGATATTGCTTGATATTGCTCGCCTGGAAACAAAATAGACACCAAAATCGCACAAACGGTCATAAAATCGCCAAATTAATGGAACGGACGTCCTAATATCTCAAAATGAATGGGGCTAAACATGAGGGAAAAGGGGGGTTCTTCATCCTTACACAGCTTCTTGCTCTGTACAGGGGCACAGTGCTCCCATGTATCGATTATTGTTCGCATGTGTGGGGAGGTTCCAATAGTAGTAAAAGTAAAGTTAAAAGGACGGCACTGGTACTGAACGGGTTAAATTTGCTCGGTGAATATGCTCAGTGATCATATCGGTGAACAACTAATCAATCGAATGTTGCCAATTGAATGGGCGCCACACTTACCAAATCTATCTTTAACACGAATAACTGTGAGCATAATTAATAGCAAAATCAAATTCAACATAAGCAATAATTCTTGTAATACCAAATCCCAAGAAATACGATAAATTCATCATTACTAGGAGTAATATTAACATGAATACAAGACACAAGATACAAATATACAACAACAAAAACAACAAGTATAACATCACTAATAATAACAACAAAATAAATAAATAAATAAATAAATAAATAAATAAATTCTACTACTACTAATAATAATAATAATAATAACAATTCATATTTTTTTTCTTCACCAACCAACTTTACTTCTAAATTCAATTAATTAAATCAACAAATACACGTGGCACTCCAAGGACTCGAAACTAGGATACTCACGTCGAAATATATATAACGTAGCGTGACCTCGGCAAGTTGTCCGCCAGCAATATTGTAAAGCTATTGGTGCTGAGGTGTGTTAGGACTCTCAACTCTGAAGGGTTTCACCTCGCACAAATCACAATGTCAGCTAAAATTGGAAGCCTTCAGATGTTGGGGTGTTTGTGGTTTGACTAGAAATATTGAACTTTACATTATATCTTGAGCCAGATGATTGTATGTATCGTATAAAGAATGTCCCAGGGTAAATGATGCACTAGTTTAAAGTGATTCCTACTATTGTGAATTTTCCTTTGACGACATTACTAAATTGTTGAATATCCTCACAATGACAATATCCAAATTATTTATTTCTACCAACTATTACCCTCGTAAATGTGAAGTTAAATAATATATGCAATGCCCATGAGAGCTTTCCCTGGACACTTTTATTGACAATATATAATTTGGCAACATTCCTGACCATATTTTCCTTGGTCTCTGCAACAATACTCAAGGTACCAGTAGATGATTTTAAGACCCTAACATATATACAATCTTTAAGGGGGGATGGGCCGGTTTTCTGGCTCTCATTTTCCCCCATGTTTAGCCCCATTAGTTTTGAGATTTTAAGACGTTCGACCCTTTAGTTTGGTGATTTTAAGACTTTTTACCCCATTTCGTTCTCAATATTAGGACCTTTCGTGCCATTTAGGTATTGTTTTTTTCCTAGTGAGCGACAGCGATCCTGTAATTATAGGAGTAACATTGGACATTTTTCTACCGAAAAAATGTACCCATTTATCTTGAAGGGGAATCCTGAGGTTGTTATTTAAAGTTTGATGGAGGTCTAGGGAGGAAACTAGAAAAATAATAAATATATTAACAAATCGACCAAAAAATAAACCATCTCCCCTTCGTAAGCTAGCAGACCAACACTGACGTAGCTTGTAACGGAAAGCATTGTTTGAAGCCTGTGCATGGTATATCTTTGAAGCCTGTGCATGGTATATCTTTGAAGCCTGTGCATGGTATATCTTTGAAGCCTGTGCATGGTATATCTTTGAAGCCTGTGCATGGTATATCTTTGAAGCCTGTGCATGGTATATCTTTGAAGCCTGTGCATGGTATATCTTTGAAGCCTGTGCATGGTATATCTTTGAAGCCTGTGCATGGTATATCTTTGAAGCCTGTGCATGGTATATCTTTGAAGCCTGTGCATGGTATATCTTTGAAGCCTGTGCATGGTATATCTTTGAAGCCTGTGCATGGTATATCTTTGAAGCCTGTGCATGGTATATCTTTGAAGCCTGTGCATGGTATATCTTTGATTCGGAAGCTGCCTCCTCAGATTTGACCATTTGTGAGTTTTAGGCTATAAGTAAGTTATTTAGCCGAACAAATGTGTGTGTGTGTGTGTGTGTGTATATATATATATATGTGTGTGAATAGAATAACGAGACTCGAAGTAAACAGCAACATATTTATTCATTTGGCCAGACGTTTCGGCATTCACATTATGCCATCTTCAGTGGAATCTAAAATATGAGAGAGACACTCTTAGTATATAGGCTACAATATATAAGTCAGATTAGTCAAAATAGGGAGTACAAGTAAATATATTAGTTTAAGCATTAAATACTAAACATATTAAGAGTTAACAGAAATTCGAGGGAAAAATAATACGAAATCATAAACTTAAGCACACACAAAGACAAAGAAAAAGTATAGCTAGAATAAACTAAAAAGACGTCGCCGGTACAGAAGGGGTTAAGAAGGTATTGGGAGCTTGTTTGGCTACTTTAATGCTCAGAATTCCTTATTTAACTGAATGAAATTGTCAAATATTTGCCAGAGTGAAATTAACATGAATTAATCATATTTTTGGGGTTAAGCTTAAAAAGAATTTAATGTAATAAAGGGGTAAAGTTACACCCACACACCCACACACACACACAATCTCTCTTTTTACTGTTCGTTTGTGTTGTGTGTGTGTGTGTGTGTGTGTGTGTGTGTGTGCGCGCGCGCGCGAGAGTGTGTGTGCTACTGGGTGTACGCGTGTGTGGGTGAGTGTCTGTATGTAGTTCAAAAGGTCAGGAGAGCAGAAGGAGAAGTCTTCTAGATGAGAGTGATTGTGTACAAACTGCAGCCTCCTCGAGAGAGAGAGAGAGAGAGAGAGAGAGAGAGAGAGAGAGAGAGAGAGAGAGAGAGAGAGTACAAAGGAGTACAAAGGAAGTCAAGCAACAATAGGTCTAGTGACCCTTCTAGGCTGCTTGTCCTCCAAAACACTGAGGATCAAGTGTCCAAACAGTGGTTTAGAGTGGGTAAGGGAACATTGGAAAGGGAACTACTGCCCTGGAACTAATGTCCGTGGCAGGATTAGGAAGTTAGTAGGGGACAGATGGGTTAGTAACTGAGGGGGGGGATAAAATTAAGTTATTAATTTACAAACGCAGTCAGTCGCGGGTTTGATGCGAGATATTTGTCTAAGCGAGATATTTGTCTAATCGGAGTTTAAATGAATCAACGGTGCTGCAGTCTATAACGTCTCGGGGAAGCCCATTCCACAAGTTGACAACTCGATTGAAGAAGAAATTCTTAGATTCGTGTGAGTTAAAAGATTTACCAATAATTTTGCAACCGTTTCCCCGCGTGTAATTAGATTGGTCGATAGTGAAGTACTTACTACAGTTCATATTGTCGATGCCTTTGATGATTTTGAACACTTGAATTAAGTCACCTCTTAATCTGCGCTGGGTTAAAGGAAATAGATTTAATTCTCTAAGACACTCTTCGTATGGTTTGTTCTTTAGGCTAGGTATCATTTTGGTAACTCTACGTTGAACTCGTTCTAGCTTGTTTATATCTTTTTGGTAATAAGGGCACCAGGATTGAACGCAGTATTCCAGAAGAGGGCGGACTAAGGAATTGTAAAGGGTTAGGATAACTTCTTTGGATTTATGCTCAAATGACCTGCCTATAAAGCCAATTATTTTGTTTGCCTTCTTAACAACTTCTGAACATTGTTGACTCGGTTTTAGGTTACTCGATATTGTTACTCCCAGATCGGTTTCTCTGTTTACATTCTTAAGCTGAGTGCCATTCATCGAATAGTTTGCTTTCTCATTTAGGTATCCGATATGTAGTACATTTATCTGCATTGAAACTCATTAGCCAAATTTGGGCCCAACATGACAATTTATCTAGATTGTGTTGCACATCGTCAACTTGTTCTTTTGAGAGTACGCTATTTGCAATTTTTATATCGTCAGCAAATTTTGAGATTGTACAGGTGAGACCCTCATCTATGTCATTTATGTAAATTAGAAAGAGAATTGGTCCTAGTACCGATCCCTGGGGTACCCCGCTACTTACATTGGTCCATTTAGATGCCTTACCGTTTATGACTACTCTTTGCTTTCTGTCGCTGAACCAATTTTCTATCCATTTCAACACACCGTCTTGTATTCCATGCGCTTTTAGTTTTAGCAGTAAACGTTTGTGGGAAACTTTGTCAAAGGCCTTTTGAAAATCAAGGTATATAATATCTACAGCTTTACTCTCATTGTAGAGGTTGAGGATATCGTGGAAGAAGTCTAAGAGGTTTGTTAAACAGGAACGTTTTTTACGAAAGCCATGTTGAGTATCTTTAAGTAAGTTATTTGCCTCTAAGTGATTTACGAGTCTGTCTCTTATGACCGTTTCTAGCATTTTACATACAATTGAGGTTAAGCTAATTGGACGATAGTTACTGGGTAGGGATTTGCTGCCTTTTTTGAATATCGGTGTTACGTTGGCTAGCTTCCACTGATCAGGCATAGTCCCAGACTGCAATGATTCATTGAATAGCAATGTCAGTGGTTTGGAGAGCTCATCCTTAGCTTCCTTTAGAACTCTAGGCGAGATTGTATCGGGTCCAGGCATTTTATTTACCTTGAGTTTATCTAAACAATTCAATACTTCTCTCTCTGTAATGGTGATATTGCTTAGAACATCTGAATTATCAATCTGAATCGGCGATGGTGTAGGGATATCACTGAGGTCTTCGGTTGTAAAAACTGATGCAAAGAAGGTATTGAGGGCATTACTCATTTGTACTTCGTCTTTGGTGTATTCTCCATTTTCATCGACTAAGGTCCAACAGTTGAAGTAACTACTTTTTTCTTTCTTATATAACTATACAATTCTTTCGGGTTTGTTTTACTTTGATTCGCAACATGTAACTCCAGGGTCTTTTTACTTCGCTTAATTAACTTTTTGGCTTTGCGTCGAAGCTCTATAAATTTCATCCGTTCTTCGTCATTTTGTGAGGATTTTAATCTATCATTAGCAAATTTTTTAGCAAGCAGACAGTCTGAAATATCTTTATTCACTCATTTGGGCTTATCATTATGGCCTGGATGCCGTATTTTCGATGGTATGCAGTCTTGCACTGCCTTAAGGTGAGTGGTTGTGAAACACTCCCAAGATGTATTTATGTCGTTATTGTTAGTCCGAAAGCTCCAGTCAGTTTCTTTAAGCTTTGATTTAAGTTTATGAAAATTTGCTTTCTTGAAATTAGGGACTTTCTCAATACTGCTATTTGATGTGTTACTAGTAAACTTTAAAGTGAAAGTTATCGTACGATGGTCGCTGTTACTGAATTCATCACCAACATTCAAATTCTCTATTAATTCTTCTTTTGTTGCGAGTACAAGGTCAAGCACATTATTACCACGGGTCGGAGATTGTACAAATTGAAAAAGTGAACTCTCTTGCAAGTTAGCATAGAGGTCGTGTCCAGAGTGTGAAGTAAGAATATCGCCCCATTTAGTCGGGTAAGTTGAAATCGCCAAGAATTACGGTATCTTGTAATGGTTAAGGTGGCAAAAATCTGTGTGTGATAACCCGGGTTCGAATCCCGGCGGATCATATATACTTTAATTAATTTCATTGAGGGTGTTTGGTGTTGTGGTGATATTAATAAAATACCGGTATAGATTATAAATAGTAAAGTTAACCTAGTTATTTCTGCAATTTGTTCATAAATTTCACTGTCAGTTTGCACTGATTGAGCTGGGGGTCTGTATAATAAAGCTAGTGTTATTTTAGTTCCTCGTTTATTATTTAATAGTACGTAAGATATGTCTATATTCGCAATTTGAGGTTTTGACATTAAGACGGGATTAAGACTTTCCTTTATAAAAAACAGAACTCCTCCTCCATTTCTATTGATCCGACTTTTCTCAAACATTGTATAACCAGGAAGCATATATTCGGCTAAAAAGTCTCTGTCTTCCGTATTTAACCAAGATTCTGTAATGCCGATTATATCATAATGTTCTGTAAACACGATTTCCTCTAGATCTAAAAATTGATTGCGTATGCTACGAGCATTTACATAAAACACCTTAAGAGTATTAGAGTTGGATGTTACTGATTGTGCATTGTCTGAATTTTCAGTTCGTATTTGACTTACACTACCCTGTCTGGATACCCCCGGTTGACCCCGTTTTTTTAACGGAAATCCTTGACTGCATCGTTCAGCAGACGACCAAGACGTGCAGCTCCTACTTTATTGAGATGTACACCATCTCCTGAAAACAAAGATTTATCATAGTAAAAATTATCCCACGTGTCGACAAAGCCGATGTCCTCCCTGCAGAGTTTGGCTAGTCGGCGATTTGTACTGGTAGCTATGTTGTAGAATCGGTTTTCTACATCAATCCGGGGAACAATTCCTGAAATTAAGATTCTATTAGATTTCTCCTTGAAGGACCTGATCAGCCGCCGGTACTTGCAAAGTAGTTCCTCTGACCGCGTCCGTTGGACATCGTTAGATCCAACGTGGATGACGTACGTGGTGCTTGCGGGGGCGAGCCTGGAAACCTCTTCCACAGCCTCAATAATGTCGTCCACGCCGCCACCTGGGATACAGAATCGCTTTCTGGTCCTGGGTGCCCTGGCGCAGAACTCGGTTAATTGGCCACGGACCATGGAGTCGCCCACAAGCCGAACTTCTTCCGTTTCCTCTTCCTCGTCAATAGCAAGAATTTTGAAGCGGTTTTGGCATGTTGTCGGGATGACCTTCCTGGTACTGGTACTGGGATGCACATTGTTTCTCACTAAATGAAAGTTGTCCTGGGGGGGGGGGGGGGGGGAGTGAGAGTAGAGTCATTATTATTTTCTGCAACATCTAAGGTAGCTGCTGGTGTGGGTACCGGTACCGGTACTGTATGCATTGGAATGGCGGTTGACATCGTAGTGGTGTCTTGGGCCGAGGGCACTCCTACATTGAGTGTGGCAAATTCTTGAAGGGATTCAAGCTTCGTAGTCAGGGCATCGATCTTGCGGTGAGCTGCATTCAATTCATCCGCAATCTTCTCTTGGAGCTGGCAAAATCTACAAATTTGGACATCAGTATCAACAAACATGGTAGGGCCAAATTTACCGGAACAACTCGTGCAGGTTCGTTGCGGCGCCATGACGATATAATCACAAAATGGTACAATTAAAGCCTGAAAATCACAAAAAATGTATGTTAGCAATGTGATACAATTAATTCCTGAAAATCACACAAAATTTTGTTAGCAATATGATAACATTAATATGCCTGTAAATCACACAAAATTTGTTAGCAATAGAACACAATTTATGCCTGAAAATAAAACAAAAAAATATGTTAGCAGTATGACACAGTTAAAGCCTGAAAATCACAAATGGACTAGAAATTTGTTACAAAATTTACTGGAAAAAAACAAAAAGTGGGAGAGGGTTAATGTAGCCTAGTGAGCAAACTGGAAAACAGTACAGTAACAACAAATATTTGTTAGCAATATGGTACAATTAATGCCTGTACATCACAAAAAGAATATGTTAATCACAAAAATAATATTATGCCTGTAAATCACAAAAAATATGTTAGCAATAGAACACAATTTATGCCTGAAAAAAAAAAAATTGATGTTAGCAGTATGACACAGTTAAAGCCTGAAAATTGCAAATGGACTAGTAATTTGTAACAAAAATTTACTGGAAAAAAAGTGGGAGAGGGTTAATTTAGCCTAGTGAGAAAACTGGAAAGCAGTATACAGTACAGTAACAAAAAATATTGGTTAGCAATATGGTACAATTAATGCCTGTAAATCACAAAAAGAATATGTTAATCACAAAAAGAATATGTTAGCAATAGAACACAATTTTATGCCTGAAAATAAAAATAAAATGTTGTTAGCAGTATGACACAGTTAGGCTAAAGCCTGTATATTAGTTTATACAGTGGTCGACACAATAATAATAATAATGGAGTTAGTAATATCCCTGGCAAGAGTGTGAGAGGCCTATTAATATGGTGACAAGTATCTGAAATGTGATTAATAAATACGCTATCAAAAAGTATTACAGTAACTAAATTATTCTACCCCAATATTAAAACTATCTTGACAAATGTTAGTGTGTGCGATTTATATAGATAACCAAGATAAAAAGTTCAACCAAGTACAGTATTGGCTAGACTTTGATATATAAAATACAAGAAGAGGGTTTGTTTATGCGTACACAGGTGGCGCTGGTATCAGCGGCGTCTCTACTAACTTGACAAATAGAATTTTGAAAAACAAACGTTTATCAGTCAAAAATACAGTACAATGTCATCTACATAATATAGATGTAGTGTAGGGGATATAGGTTGTAGTGAGAGATGTTCTTAGGTAGCTATAAGATAGATGTAGTGTAGGGGATATAGGTTGTAGTGAGAGATGTTCTTAGGTAGTTATAAGATAGATGTAGTGTAGGGGATATAGGTTGTAGTGAGAGATGTTCTTAGGTAGCTATAAGATAGATGTAGTGTAGGGGATATAGGTTGTAGTGAGAGATGTTCTTAGGTAGCTATAAGATAGATGTAGTGTAGGGGATATACGTAGTTCAGGGGGTATAATACATAAAGGTGTTAAGAAATAGGGATGTAGGGAGGAAGGGGTCTGCCTCGTATGGGCCAATAGGCCTTATGCAGATTTCCATTTTTCTTATGTTCTTATGTTCTTAAGATAACTACTGGGTGGTTTGCTAAGCACTTAACTACAGTGATGGCTAAAATATAATACAATAAGTGCTAGAACTTTATAATATGAAACAAGCAAATAGTTTGTTTACTTTAGAGCGGCGGTCGTCACTAACCGGTACAAATGTAAACAAAAGCAGTCTCGATAAACAAACGTTTATCAGTCAAAAACACAGCAAAATTACATGCAAAGCAACTATAGGGCAGTTAAGCTAGAGCTTAGCTACAGCTCATGCAAACAAATAAGGGGATGAGTAATGGAGTATTCAAGTTATGGTCAAATTTCGAGCAGCGAGAGCGAAGTGCTGTTGGCGGGTTGACTCGTCGGGCTCGAGAGAGAGAGAGAGAGAGAGAGAGAGAGAGAGAGAGAGAGAGAGAGAGAGAGAGAGAGAGAGAGAGAGAGAGAGATTACATAGAAGCACTGACCACACAGGCCTTACAATCGAAATGAGGTGGTCAGAGTTTAATTCTAACAGAGATAGCAGAACCCCACATAATGGAAAGTAGAAGAAAAGAATAGGTAACACAGAGAGAGAGAGAGAGAGAGAGAGAGAGAGAGAGAGAGAGAGAGAGAGAGAGAGAGAGAGAGAGAGAGAGAGAACCGTATGGCTTTATAGGTCAAGCTATCTTACAACTATATTTGTATTCGGCTTAAAAGGGCTCCCTCGATGACGTAGGATTGGAGTGAGGGAAAATGTTTAGTGAGTGCATACTAAAATAAAGGGTATAGCGGTATCGTCGTTCACTGGTATTTTGGGAATAGGTGTATTTCTATCCGGCCAGGTGAGACTATTTTCATCCGGTTAGGGGGGGTTCTCTAAAAGTCAAAATATATTGGTTAGTGAATAAACTTTATTATGGAAGTAAATTATATTGAAAGTCTGATTTGTGGTTATGGAGGTCCAGATATAGATAAATATAAACATTAAAGTATAAAGAGGCAGTCACGGTCCTCGAATTTTCAGTAATATCTTTCGAGGCACTAACACTGTCAAATGAAGCTTCGAGGTCTTGATTTCCTCCATTCCTGACGTTCTTCTTGACTTACAGTGTGCTGGCTTAATAATCCAATAGGGTTGATAGCCTCTGAAGTCCTATTTTAACTAAAACAATTATACTCGTACTCTACAGTACATAAAAGGCCACACAAGGGACTGGAGTTCTCGAAAAGGAGCTCCAGTCCATATTAACTAACTAATTACATGCCTCATGTTACTTGCTAATCGTTCTACCATCGTCGCAGTAAATCCGAATAGATAGAACCATACCCTTGTGTTACGAGTTGGTGATGGGATGGAAAATATTTTTTTGACGTGCAGATGTTGTCAGTTATTTGTAGAACACTAAAACTGCGAGACAGCGAAAATACCTTCTGGCTTGAACACTCGTCCTATGATTTTGTGGTTTGTTGAGCGTTCTAGCATCAAGCTACGCCTGCCCCTAAACTATAACTCCCCATAAACAGACTGTATATATATTGTTACGGCTGGATCGGCAATACATATTCGGGATTCTTGATCGTAGGACAGAAATGGCTTATGTGACAACGACACGCTCGATTCCAGTCCCAAATACTATATGCTCCAGACAACAAAAGCACCAACGCCCTACAGAGTTATCGTCTATGGTAACGAGGTACCTTAACTCGGCGAAAGTGTACAACAGGGGTAGGCTATGAGGCTAAACTCCCTCAGACATTTATAGGTTACGTTATTACTAAAGAAATGCAATACTCAAGAAACTACGTTAATATTAAGCCTCTAATAATGTAGAATAGAAGCAGGCTAAAGGTATGACAGTGAAATGCTAAATGACAAATGTACACGCCTACTTGAAAGCGCGTGCACTAGAATAATTGTCCCCTACTAACATGCACTAGCATGTAGCATACAAGATGTTCATGATCCAGTAGATACCTAATAATACACATGGAAGGAACATAAACAGTAGTCACTTATTGTAATAATGAATCTATACTTGGAATAACTAAAAGGTTGCAGGCAACAGTACTGCGCCGGTAGCCTACTACCGCATAGGCTACTTCGCTTCTCTCACTCTGTCTCCCCTCTGAGTCCGTATGCGCCCTACGCAATAGAACTCCGGAAACAGCAGCAAAACGACAGTGCAGTTAATTGATACATGAAAGTATTAATAGTGTTGTCTAGTGTGTGAGTAATGTGTATTGTAAAGTGTTACATACATAAACTTAAAGAGAGCTGCAATGCATAGTAAAATAAAGATATCACCCACTCATCATCCCCATGTGTTCTAGCTAGCAGGCCAAGTCACAGGAACAACGAGTCCCAGCACCGAAAGCGAGAACCCAGGAAAAGACTGCAGAGAACACAAGGACAGATAAATTACGTTACTCTACTATACCGGCACTACGAGCGAGCTGTAGTCTCTGGTACTGCACTCGCTCCTGGCTCGGTAGGCAAATCAAGGCTAAGTCCTCGCCCCTCTACAGACAACTCCTGGGCATGGTCGGGCTCTTACACATGGCACTAGTCTAGTCACAAATTGGATGATGAGCTGGGCATATAACTCGTGAACATGTAGAACGTTCACCAACTATCCTCATCAAGAAGATCGCTGTTCACATTAACCCCTTAAATCTAATACAGTACATGTAAATATATGCTTGTCCTAAGAGTAATACGAGAGGTGAGTGCTGAAACTCCTTTAGGACCTCAAGGGAAGGGTATGCATTTAAATAGAGAGACGAATGAAATGAGAGTAATGTCGTCAGAGAGAAAGAGTGCAACCGTGAGAAATTGGGAGAGAGGGCAAGGGATGTTAGAATCTCAAAGGTTCTAGGCAACCTGATCATGGAACACACAGCGAGCCTCCATGCAATGTGCAGTACGACAACATGGGCAACCCAGGCAGCATATGCAGGCGGCAATGTACTACCAACCCTGTCGCACCTAGCTATAAGCGCAGGGCTGCCAACCGGTCCATACGTCTGGCAACCACTGCTACCCTCTCGCTCTGAAGTCTAACTCACTCTCTCTCTCTGAATTCCTATTGTCTTATCTATCAACTTCTCTATTGATACTACATATTAAATGGAAGGTCTCGACATGGCTTAAAACAAAACCCACCACTGGTTAGCAAATGACGAGACCTTTGCAGAGATACAAAGAACATAGTTATACGTTGTCACACTCAATATAAGCAGCCAGCACAGTACAGCGGTAAAGCGGTACCACACAGTGGCGGTACAGTGGAGTACCAAGGAGTACAATCAGGTTGCGTTGCTACGCACTGGGTGCGTCACAGCCCCCCCAAGATTTTAGATAATCGACCTTAGAAGCATTATCAAAATCTGACAGGCAACCAACCGACCTGCTACCCTTAGCTGCCACTAATTGCAAAAGGTGCACAACAACTGAAGTGTGAATTATACATAAAACACAATATCGCATGCATCATGCTACACAATAAAGACTTACAAAACTAAAAAAAACATTTCTCGTTTATTTTATTGTTTTATAATCTTTTTGGACGGCGTTATGATAGCCTAATTTTACTCCTGCTCAACCCACACACCGTGCACGACTATCCTGGATCATCAACCCTTGATAGACAATCTGCTATCACGTTCTCACTCCCGGCAATATGCTGAATGTTGAGATTATACTCTTGGAGCATTAGGGACCACCTGGTCAACCGCATATTCCGATTGTGAAACTGATTTAGGAATTTCAAGGGATGATGGTCCGTATAAATCGTCACTACCGGGCCGTAGGCTGGAACATAAACTTCGAAATGTTTGAGCGACAAAACGATAGCAAGAAGCTCCTTCTCTATAGTCGAGTAATTCCTTTGTGCCGAATTAAACTTGCGAGAAAAGAAGCTCACTGGGTGTTCCAAGCCCTCGGAATCAGTCTGCAGTAACACTGCCCCGGCACCCACACCGCTGGCATCAGTCGCCAGCTGAAAACTCCTGGAGAAGTCTGGGGCTCTCAAAATCGGATGTGTACACAGCAGGTGCTTGACTAGGTCGAAAGCCCTCTGACACTCCGCAGCCCAACAGAACTTCACTGACTTCGACAGTAGATCAGTTAACGGTGCTAAGACAGTAGAGTATCCCCGGATGAAGCGCCTATAATAGCCTATCATACCTAGGAACCGCATGACCTGGCGCTTAGTGGTGGGCCTGGGAAACATATTGATAGCCTGTATCTTGCTCAGGGGGGGGCACACCCGGCCTAACCCGACCACGAAGCCAAGATACTGCACAGTAGCCTTTACAAACTCGCACTTCCTCAGGTTCACCACCAGCCCAGCATCGTGCAACTTCCCAAACAGGGTCTCTAAGTGCCTTAGGTGATTTTCAAAATCGTCATCATACACTATCACTTCATCAAGGTAGACCGTGCAGTTAGGGATTTCGTCACAAATATCGTTCATCAGGTTCTGAAACGTGGCAGGTGCGTTCTTAAGCCCATAAGGCATTACGTTACATTGGTAGGTCTTGCCATCTACCACAAAACCACAAACTTGCTTAGCTCGGTCCGACAGGGGTACTTGCCAGTAGCCTTTTACAAGATCAATTTTAGTAAGGTACTTTGCATTCCCTATCTTGTCCACGCTGTCGTCAACTCGAGGCAAAGGGTAAGGGTTGGTAGTGGTCAAGCCATTTAGCCTACGAAAATCTATGCAGAACCGCACCTTGCCGTCAGGTTTTGGCTGCAACGTGACGGGTGATGTCCACTTCACATAACCTTCAGTGATCATCCCTCTCTCAACCATGTACTTTAACTCCTCCCGTAAAGCTGGCAACTTTACCGGGGGCACACGGTAGGGCACTGACTTGAAGGGCACATTATCACCGACGTCCACGTCGTGCGTTACCTGAGTAGTGAGACCTGGGTGTTCGGCGAAAACAGAGGGGTATGACCTGAACAGGCCTAGGACAGCAGCACCCTGGTGCTCAGGCAGGTGACTTACAGCTTGCCTAGCCTCTTGTTCAGTATTCCCCGCCCACTGTTCCGCGGAAATGACACAGTCCCAGCTATCCTCCTCAGCAGCATGACTGTCCCCACCTCCTTCTCCACCCTGGCCGCTGCAGGCCAGCACAGGGACAGTGAGAGGCTCTGAGGGGCGTCTCACATACTCTTTCATGAGGTTAACATGACATAACTGATGTTTTTTTCTACGGTCAGGTGTTGCAACGAGATAATCAAGGTCGGACAGTTTCTTAGCCACCACATACGGCCCAATAAACTTGGCAGAAAGGGGGTGTCCAGGCAAAGGTAAAAGCAACATTACCTCCTGACCCACCGAAAACTCCCGAAGCTTCACCTTGGCGTCATACTGGTGCTTCATGACCGCCTGTGCATTAACCAAGTTATTACCTGCCGCTGCCATGCAACCTATAAGTCTCTCCCGGCTCTCAAGGATATATTTAAGTACAGACCCCGGCTTCTCTTCTCCCTCCCAGATCTCTTTCACCATACTTAAAGGTCCTCTCACATTATGGCCAAAGACTAGTTGATTTGGACTGAACCCCAGGCTCTCTCCTGGGACTTCACGTGCAGCGAACAGAACATACGGCAGACCCAAATCCCAATCAGTGTCATGTTCTGCACAGTAACAGCGTAGCATACTCTTCAGGGTCGAGTGCCACCGCTCCAAGACTCCCTGACTCTCGGGATGGTAGGCTGACGACACTACAGAACATATACCGTGCAACTGAAGGGTTTGCTTGAACAATTTGGATGTAAAATTGCTCCCCTGGTCTGACTGCACCTCACGTGGAAATCCATAACGGGAACAGAACAATAATAAGTTTTTAACAACTGCCTTTGCCGAGCCGTTTCTCATGGGGTATGCGTCCAGGTATCTCGTAGCCACATCCATGATTGTCAACAGGAATTTATTGCCACTACTAGTAGGCGGGAAAGGGCCAACCAAATCTACTACAACTTTGCTGAACGGAGGCCCGGTGACAGGTATGGGAAACAAAGGTGCCTTCGGGATGGTCTGGTTAGGCTTCCCCGTTGTCTGGCAGGTCGCACACCCAGCCACCCATGCACAGACATCAGCCTTGACCCCAGGCCACCAGAAAAACCTGCCCAATGCCGCCAATGTTTTGGTTACCCCCAAATGACCCGCCACCGGCACATCATGCGCCAGACACAATAAGGACTCTCTATACTTATTTGGAACAACCACCTGGTCTACTACCCTCGCACCGCCCTCCCACTTCGATTTGGGGTCTAGAAATCTGCGGTACAATATCCTGTTGAGCCTAAAGAAATCTCCCGGCTTCGCATCCCCATCTTCCTCCAACTCTATGGCACCATTGCTATAACGAGCTAGGCTAGCGTCTTGCAGCTGCTGCTCACTAATGTCCCTGGGCGTCAATGCATCAAGATGGTTTTGTAATAAGACATTACCCTGGCTAGTAGGCTCTACTGCCTTAGTGGCTCTCGCTACAGCTCTTGCCTCACGCGAAGTCTTACCCAACTCTGCCTTGTTACACACCATATCTGGGCCAGAGTCAACTCCCGTGTTTATTATAGGTCCAAGTACCGAATCACCGAGAAGTGCAGCAGAATCAATGTCCCTTTTCCTGCCCTTAGCAACCTTCTCCTGATCCTTCCTCCACTGTCCCCGAGGTTGAGTGCTAGGCTGTGCAGGAGCCGCAGAGCGAGATCGGGTTACCACACAGGCCATCTCATCCTGTTGGCACCTCCCAACCCATTCCCGATTCTCACCATCCACGTCGGCCGCCCTCTCGGCAACGACTAAGGGTGGAGTCCCGGAAGTGGGCACCGCAAAGTCGTTGCCGAGAAGAAGGTCGACGCCCTCAACTGGCAAACACTCAACGATCCCTACATCCAGCTCCCTGCACACCTCTCCCACTCTCAACTCCAACCTCACAAGTGGGTATGACCTCGTAGCATTTATACCCTGCACCACAACAACTCTGGCCGCATTTATCGGTTTCCCTGTGAAGTTCCTCAACAAAGTTTGCGAAGCCCCCGTATCCCTCAGCAAGTCAACCCTCCGTAGTTCACTCCCCCAGCTCACAAACCCGTGTCCCCGATGGTCACAGAAAGTGTCCCGGACAGGTGTCGAGCCTTCCGTACGCTTCTTTACCGCGTGTGCCTCAGCTGCTGACAACCTACCCCGGGCAGTTGCTGCAGCCTTCAGAGACACACCGATACTGTGAACCAATGACACCGGCTTAGCGGGAGTGTTACTAGGGCACTCACGTGAATAATGGCCTAGCTTCTGACATTTGTAACATTTCACATCCCCAATGGGCTTCTTCCCTTGTGCGGGCGAAGAAGGGGCCTGACCTTTAGTAAACGGGAGAGGCTTGTGTTTGTAGGTGTTATTAGGTGCAATGCATTTAGTGTGGTTATGTGTGTCATAGGATTTGTTATTATCGAAAACTCTGGTGGGTGGGGTATAGCGCCCCTTCTGCCCTGACTCAGCCCTCTGAGCGGCACCGCAACCACGAATCAATGATAATCTGAGGTCTGCCATCTTGGCAGCCTCCTCTACTGTCTTGGGACATTTTTCCTTAATGTTCAGCGTTAGATCGGTTCCAGTACATTTGTAAAACTGTTCCAGATAGAAAAGTTGCTTAATTTCCTCAGCCGACTCTGCGCGCTCGGACCGAAACCAGTTATTACCTGCATCTGTTAAGTCCCGTGCGTGCTCCATAAAACTGACGTCGCTCTTCTTATTCACGCCACGGAACTTCAATCTATAAGTTTCGGGTTGCAGTTCGTAGGCCCGGAGCACAGCCTCCTTCACCAGTCCATACACTACACTCTCGTCCAGTGACAGTGCATCGTAGGCTTTCAACCCCTTACCCACTAGACGTGATGAAACTAATGCTGCCCATTTAACCTCCGGCCAGTCATACTCACGACACTTCTTTTCGAAACGAGCAAAAAACTCAGTCACTGCTGTCTCATCAAATGCGGGTACTAACTTAATTAAATGCGAAAGTGAGTCTGTAACCCGGTGCCCACCACCGAGATGACGCCCCGTGGTCTCTACTCTAGACTTCTCGACATCCATTTCAGCCTGGTACCTGGTTGCATCCTGATTGGCTTGGATTCTAGCAACCTCTATGCGTTCTATACTAGCCTGTTGTATCTGTATCTGAGTCTCCTGCAGCTTAAACTTAGCTAGTTCTAGCTGAAATAACATCTCAGGAGACAGGCCTGGGGGGGGAGAGCACAAAATGGGGGATCCACACCGAGACGTGTTTACGGGTAAGCCAGCTTGCCCTTGAGAACCCTCCTGCTGCATCGTGCTAAGACTCGCTGGCTGAGGGCCCAGCTCAGGGGTAGAGTGGAATGGAGGCTTGGAGGGAACCCCCCAAGACCCCACTCCACCCACCGCCCCATCGCCATCACCCAACAAACATGCCACCAAATTCTTCTTGGGCCAACTGTCAGGACAGTCCCGCCCCAAAACCGTGGCTAAACAGCGAAGACCGTAACAATCAATAGCCTGCAGGCGCTGTTCGGTCAAAGGTGTCTGCAAAAATGCCCGGGCATCCCTCTCTCCACTTATAACACTCTCCTCCCTAAACATCTGTTGTACTTGCTGGTTACTAGGCTGTACCGTGTTATCCTCCCCCGTAAATGATGAGTCATTAGACATAGTGCTGGTTATACAATTGCTGTTCATAAAAAAAAAGAAGTGCTTATTACTAATTGCAGTCTCGACTCACAAAATGTTAAAGATGCTTGAATGACTCTACTCTAGACACCCCCAACGAAACAATCTGCAAGTCCACCAATACAATAATGACACAATAAAAATTCCTCCAATATGCAAGAAAATTCTAGCCAGCTCTACTAGGTAGCATAGAATAGTTCTCCAAAAAACATGTGATAGGATACTACTGAATCTTGTGCAAGGTCGCCATTTTGTTACGGCTGGATCGGCAATACATATTCGGGATTCTTGATCGTAGGACAGAAATGGCTTATGTGACAACGACACGCTCGATTCCAGTCCCAAATACTATATGCTCCAGACAACAAAAGCACCAACGCCCTACAGAGTTATCGTCTATGGTAACGAGGTACCTTAACTCGGCGAAAGTGTACAACAGGGGTAGGCTATGAGGCTAAACTCCCTCAGACATTTATAGGTTACGTTATTACTAAAGAAATGCAATACTCAAGAAACTACGTTAATATTAAGCCTCTAATAATGTAGAATAGAAGCAGGCTAAAGGTATGACAGTGAAATGCTAAATGACAAATGTACACGCCTACTTGAAAGCGCGTGCACTAGAATAACTGTCCCCTACTAACATGCACTAGCATGTAGCATACAAGATGTTCATGATCCAGTAGATACCTAATAATACACATGGAAGGAACATAAACAGTAGTCACTTATTGTAATAATGAATCTATACTTGGAATAACTAAAAGGTTGCAGGCAACAGTACTGCGCCGGTAGCCTACTACCGCATAGGCTACTTCGCTTCTCTCACTCTGTCTCCCCTCTGAGTCCGTATGCGCCCTACGCAATAGAACTCCGGAAACAGCAGCAAAACGACAGTGCAGTTAATTGATACATGAAAGTATTAATAGTGTTGTCTAGTGTGTGAGTAATGTGTATTGTAAAGTGTTACATACATAAACTTAAAGAGAGCTGCAATGCATAGTAAAATAAAGATATCACCCACTCATCATCCCCATGTGTTCTAGCTAGCAGGCCAAGTCACAGGAACAACGAGTCCCAGCACCGAAAGCGAGAACCCAGGAAAAGACTGCAGAGAACACAAGGACAGATAAATTACGTTACTCTACTATACCGGCACTACGAGCGAGCTGTAGTCTCTGGTACTGCACTCGCTCCTGGCTCGGTAGGCAAATCAAGGCTAAGTCCTCGCCCCTCTACAGACAACTCCTGGGCATGGTCGGGCTCTTACACATGGCACTAGTCTAGTCACAAATTGGATGATGAGCTGGGCATATAACTTGTGAACATGTAGAACGTTCACCAACTATCCTCATCAAGAAGATCGCTGTTCACATTAACCCCTTAAATCTAATACATGTAAATATATGCTTGTCCTAAGAGTAATACGAGAGGTGAGTGCTGAAACTCCTTTAGGACCTCAAGGGAAGGGTATGCATTTAAATAGAGAGAAGAATGAAATGAGAGTAATGTCGTCAGAGAGAAAGAGTGCAACCGTGAGAAATTGGGAGAGAGGGCAAGGGATGTTAGAATCTCAAAGGTTCTAGGCAACCTGATCATGGAACACACAGCGAGCCTCCATGCAATGTGCAGTACGACAACATGGGCAACCCAGGCAGCATATGCAGGCGGCAATGTACTACCAACCCTGTCGCACCTAGCTATAAGCGCAGGGCTGCCAACCGGTCCATACGTCTGGCAACCACTGCTACCCTCTCGCTCTGAAGTCTAACTCACTCTCTCTCTCTGAATTCCTATTGTCTTATCTATCAACTTCTCTATTGATACTACATATTAAATGGAAGGTCTCGACATGGCTTAAAACAAAACCCACCACTGGTTAGCAAATGACGAGACCTTTGCAGAGATACAAAGAACATAGTTATACGTTGTCACACTCAATATAAGCAGCCAGCACGGTACAGGTACAGCGGTAAAGCGGTACCACACAGTGGCGGTACAGTGGAGTACCAAGGAGTACAATCAGGTTGCGTTGCTACGCACTGGGTGCGTCACAATATATATATATATATATATATATATATATATATATATATATATATATATATATACTGTATATATATATATATATATATATATATATATATATATATACAGTATATATATATATAAATTATATATATATATATATACTGTATATATATATATATATGTAGAGAGAGAGAGATTTGATTTTGATTTTGCCCCGAGGGGCGAGTTTATTGAGCAGCGCCCCCCATCCTGTGAGGGGACAACCACTAGTAAGGCGATACATACTGCTCAAAGAGCCATTATTCCACTGAAACAACAGCATCGTCGTCTGGTTACATTCATATTTGTGTTTATAAGTCAGGTTGGCATTATTCAGATGTGTTATTATAGTTTCCTCATTTAATTGTCACATGGTCTGTATAAAAAAAAAAAAAAAAAAAAAAAAAAAAAAGCAAGCAAGCAAGCAAGCTTGTAGTGACTGAATTATTAATTGACAGGTTGTAAATAATAGCACTACAGAACTAGTGCAATCGTATGAGGAGACTATTCATATTTTCATTACATCAATGATTATTGAGATCATAGTTAGCTGAATACAATTATTACAAAAATAGGCAATGGTATAAATCAACATAATACATAATTTAATACAGGCGGACATAATCATGATCCGGTTCATATATATATATATAGAGAGAGAGAGTGAGTTATACGCTTTATATATCTTTATTTTGCCTTGTTAGACTGCAATAATATTTCTTCAGTATCTTGCATTGAATATAGTAAACTATTTGTTGTGTTTATTTAAGCTTGTTACTTACACTTTTCCATTAGATTTGCTCGTCTAATCGTAGCACCATATTTACCATAACTCTTAGACATTTCACAGGTCTCATATCTCACAGAATCGATTCCAGTCATAAGAGACTTCCAAAAGTTATTCATCATTGATAAAATACTTTTATAATCGTAAGAAAGAGATAAATGACTTCTTTTCGACTACTTGAGTGAAGAAAATTGTATCAATATATACTTTTTAATTTTCATTTTTATTATCATAACATTATACAGTATGTTGTCACTGGAAAAATACAATTTATCTAGTATATGTAATTATATTGGTACATTTAGTTATTATCGTTGAGATATTTAGCACATTTTCATCTCAATAAACTTTGTCATAATTTGATTGCACGTTTCGCTATTTTTGTTTTCTTTTTTTTCTGTGTTTTTTGTTTTTTTAGTAGTTAAGGGATGAGGTCACGAGGAACCTTTTTACCCTGTCATATACCTATTTTACTGTTAGGCGCTATCTTTTCCTATATGTTCACCTGTGTTGGTGTGGGATATTCATTGTATTGTTTTCGCTATTGGTTTGCATAATCGAATGCTTAATCACATCCTTGATTACTAATTAAGTTCGAACCTATATAATTGTCATAGTACTATGATATAGTAATTGCCAGTAATGGAGCGCGAGTTGGGTCAATATGTGATGCGATTCATAAACATTTCATCTTGGTGGTGTAATGGTTAGAGTGTTTAAAAATCTGTGTGTGATAACCCAGGTTCGAATCCCGGTTGATCACATATATGCTTTCATTAATTTCATTGGAGGTGTTACGTGTTGTGGTGAAATTAATAACATATATATTATCAGTAGGTTCAGGGATATTTCGTAGCGAGGCCGGTCTATGTGATCTGTGCCCCATGAATATTATTTCATCTCACTTAAACATTAGGATACCATAGCGCGTTTGGGAATATGAACATTATTAGATTAATATCCAGTATTCGAGAATGGATAATAAGTCGTAAGCATGTGCATAAACCTTTAACCGTCTTGGTGGTGTAATGGTTAGAGTGTTTAAAAATATGTGTTTGATAACCCAGGTTCGAATCCCGGTTGATCAAATAATTATATGCTTTCATTAATTTCATTGGAGGTGTTTGGTGTTGTGGTGAAATTAATAACATATAGATTATATCATATTTGCTTCATTGTGTTCATTTGCTTACGATGTAAAGTATTCATTTGGTGAAGTGTTTGAGCGTAACTATTTCACCTATATTAGTTATTATCAGTCTATTTCGTACCTCTTTTATATATCACAGTTGACTTATGAGGAAGAATACAGTGAAATGGTGAGTACTTCCTCAGCTTATCTGCCGTGATAAGCTGTTGGCTGTTCCTATCCGTCTTGGAGTCTTAAGCAATAGGAATTGTGAGTTAGAGGAATTATACTATGTCTCTTTCCTATCGCATTTCTATTCCGTCAGAGTGGGGAATCGGGATCGACGGAATCTACTCTCTGGCTCAGGATTCTTGATGCCTCTTTCTCATATCACTGGCGCTTGTCTCTGCCCCAGTTCAGCGGCAGCCCTTTTTATCCAACGTGTCAGTTAATTTAGATCCAACACCATTTTAACTTGCACAAGATGATTCTAAGGCAGAGAGTGGGGTTCAATCATAGTTGCAGGGTGGTATGCTATTTCACTAAGTGAATATCTTATACAGGTACTGTGCATAATTCTAGTTGTCGGCAGTAGGGAGGTGCCGGTGCAGCTCGCTTGGTATCTTGGTATCTGTACCCTTGTCTATAATATCTGATGGCCTGACTTATAATAGGTGGGTTATTCTGGGGACTTGGGGTTTTACTGTAGGCTTGCATCATACGGCTTTACTTGATAATCAACTGGAAGTTGAGTTCTGTTACTGCTTTCAGATGCACCGTATTGTACCCAATTAGGCTTGTTTTTAAGTAACGTTCTAATGTGTGCATTAAATCAATAATTAACGAGAATCCTACATCACATACACTGGAGTCGCAGAGAATCTGGAATATTTATACTACTTCTAGGAGTAGTGTCTGTTGTGCATCAGGGATTGTTAGTGGAAAAACTAGTTTATCTATATTAATTCATTGTGAGGCTGTAGTTTGCTCCATATTCTTGAAATGTAACAATGTTTATCTCTAACCTTGGGACTGAAGGCTTTCAAATAGTCTGTAAGTCTTACGAGGCTCCAAGAATATTGAATGAAGCTTTCGAGATCATTTTGTTTTTGCCGCACTAGATGGCAGCACCTTATTTGGACACATAAATGATGCCACAGGAGGGATGCTACATCGTAGTCACAGATTTTTAAATATGGATGGAAATGATCTATGATGCGAGCTGAGACGATACAGGGAGTAATTTAACGATGCGTCAGTATAGTCAGGATGTTGTAGAACTGCCGGAACACTGGGATCACCTTAGAAAATCCCTAGATGTTTGGCGAAGACTATGAATCCCGGAGCATTTGTTCTGCAACCGGGCTTCGCTGTCCACTATGCAATGCTAAAAAACTATGAACAAATTAAATATCTAAATAATAGTTAATATATCAACCCCAATAACTTAAAACGCTGTTCAGAAACTTAGTGTTAATGTGGCGCAATGTCGGCATAATGGCGGTCGGGTTTTCATAAAATTGCAGACTCGCTTTCGCTCGGTAACAGAACATCGACACCTGAATGAGTGAAGTGTCCTATAATCGTCAAACAAAAGGACGTCTTAAAATCTCCAAACTAATATAGTGAAGGAGGAAGGGCCCCAACATGTAAACCTATACTAAAGTGCATCGTACCATGACTCTGAGAGGCTTGTACCACCCCCTTGTACCCTCTGGGACACAAGTCAAGGCTCTCACTGAATTCTAGAACTGATTAATAGGAGGTATATATTTACTTGTTCATATATTTATTGATTATATATTTATACAGTATATATATATATATATATATATATATATATATATATATTTGTTTTCGTTTTCTCCCAAGACCTCTATCAAGGTTAGAAAAATACCCCCAAGACCCCTTTCAAATTTGTACATTTTTCGGTAAACAATTCCCGGCCAAAAGCCGGTTCCTCCTAAATTACAGGCTCGCTATCGCTCGCCAAGAAGAAATCGACGCCTAAATGGCACGAAAGGTGTTAAAATTGCCAAACTAATGAGGCGAACGTCTTAAAATCTAATGGGGCTAAGCATGAAGAAGAAGTGGATGAAATGTCTTAAAATACCACCCTTGCATCAAAAAGGGTTAAATATTAAGCTGATATTATGTCTGTCAAATGTACTCCCTTCGACCAACGTTCTAAGCGTAATGTCGTCACTAAAGTGCTCCTCCTCATATAGTGTTTATAGTCAGTCAAACACCAGACTTCTGCTGTGCCGGTTCCTGCCTCGGTAACTGTGCAGCTGCCCCCCCACCCAAAAGTATCGCCAGGTTTCTCGTCACTGCACTTTAAGGGGGGATGGGCGTATTCATTTGCTCATTTGTTTATTTTTTTTTTACTTTTTTTTTTTTTTTTTTTTTTCTCCCTTGACCTCCATCAAGCTTAAAAAAATACACCCCCCCAATAAGACCCTCCTTCAAGATATATATGTACATTTTTCGATTGAAAATTGTCCTGGCCGAATGCCGGTTCCTCTTAAATTATTTGCTCGCTATTGCTCGCCAGGAAATAATCGACACCCAAATGACACGAAACGTATTAATATTGTCAAAAAAATGGGGTGAAAGGTCTTAAAATTGCCAAACTAATGAACCGAACGTCATAAAATCTGAAAAATAATGGGGCTAAACATGAGGAAGAAGGGAGACCAGAAAAACGACCCATTTCCCCTTAAAACGCTGGACGAAAATTTTTGCTATAATCCCGAGTGCAACAACCTGTATTGGCACTCAAACCCCCGCCTGGCACCGATCACCCGGGACGCGGCGTTTTGGCCACTCCATAAGCTTAAACTGGATCTGACTTAAGGGGAGACTGGCCGTTTGTTTGGCCTATTAATTCATTTATTCATATATTTTTTTAGTTTCCTCCCTAGACCTCCATCAAGCTTAGAAAAACACCCCCTAGACCTCCCTTCAAGATAAATTTTTACATTTTTCGGTTGAAAAATGTCTCGGCCGAAGGCCGATTCATCTTAAAATTGCAGACTCGCTACCGCTCGCCAG
Organism: Lithodes maja; assembly: GCA_037953745.1. Classification (NCBI taxonomy): domain Eukaryota; kingdom Metazoa; phylum Arthropoda; class Malacostraca; order Decapoda; family Lithodidae; genus Lithodes; species Lithodes maja. Next base: position 159,120 of record JBAKBP010002702.1, read on the forward strand.
GAAATAATCAACATCTAAATGGCACGAAAGGTCTTAAAATTGACAACGAAATGGGGCAAAAGGTGTTAAAATTGCCAAACTAATGGGCCGGACGTCTTATAATCTCAAAACTAGTGGGGCTAAACATTAGGGAGAAGGGGGTCCAGAAAAACGGTCTGCCTCCCCTTAATACTAAATGTGTTTTGAAGCCAACGTTGAAAATGTCCGAAAGCAAAAGGGCATATAAGCTCAGCATCCAAATTCCTGTTAATAACATTCTGACAATATGGCTATTTTTTTTCTATGTGGATGAGGGAGACAAAAGGCAAAACTGCCTGTGTCGAGTGCCTCCCCCAGAGTTAAAAGACTGACAGGGCCAAAATCAAGGAATGTTCGAGCAAAAATGTCAGTACATACGGAGTTTGAAGCAATTTAAGTCATAGGATGAGGGAAAGATGGATTCAGGGAGAGAGTTCCAGAGCTCAGCTGTTGAATAGAAGGAACATTGGGAGTATTGTGCTGACTCCCTGCTTAGGCAAACTCTTTCGTCTCTGTCTCTCCTCTAACGTCTTCCCTTCTTGCTGGAAGTTTGCACTCATTCAACCTGTCCCAAAGAAGGGTGACCGCTCTCAACCCTCCAACCATCATCCAATTGCTCTCTTCTCTTATATTTCCAAAGTTTTTAAAACTATTCTTGCTTCCAAATTTCTTAAGCATTTCTCTTCTCATAATCTACTCTCAGATCGCCAGTATGGCTTCTTCTACTTGTGATCTTCTTTCATATTTTACTAACTCTTGGTCATCCTCCTTTCGGGACTTTGGTGAGTCCTTTTCTATTGCACTAGACATACCAAAGGCCTTCGATAGAGTTTGGCATAAATATTAAATTTTTAAACTACCCTCCTCCAGTTTCTATCCCTCTATCTGTGCCTTTGTCTCTAATTTCCTTTCCGGTCGTTCCATAGCTGCGGTTGTGGACGACCATCGCTCACTTCCTCATCCTATCAAATCCGGTGTTCCTCAGGGCTCTGTTTATCTCCCATTCTCTTTCTAATTTTCATAAATGATCTGCTCAACTGTACCTCCAGTCCCATCCATTCATACGCAGACGACTCTACCTTACACTACTCAATTAGTTTTCCAAAACGCCCCAGCCAGCAATCCCTCAAAAACAAACTTAATGAAGCCATAGAACACTTATCCGTTGGTCTAGCTACTATTTCCAATTGGGGCAGAGAAAACCTTGTTGGCTTTAATGCTTCCAAAACCCAATTTCTCCATTTTACTACCCGTCCGGAACTCCCAGAGGACGTTCCCTTATACTTTAGCAATACAAAAATCAATCCATCTTCTCTCAATATTCTTGGTGTCTATTTTTCTTCTGCTCTCACTTGGAAGGACCATATTACCAGTCTTGCTAAGGCAGCCTCCCAGAAGCTAGGTGTGCTCAACCGCCTCAAGGAGTTCTTTACCCCTGCACAGCTACTTGCTCTGTACAGGGGCACAGTGCGTCCTTGTATTGAGTATTGTTCACATTTGTGGGGAGGATCCTCTCACACCGCACTCCTAGACAAAGTAGAAAGGAAAGCCCTTCGTATCATTAACTCCCATCTACTCACCACCTCTCTGCAATATCTCTCTCTCCGCCGCAATGTTGAATCTCTCTCGCTATTCTATCGCTACTATAATAATCAGTGTTCCTCAGAGCTCTCCCAGTGTATACCACTTCCTCTACGTAGGGCACGTGGTACCTGTCTCGCAACACAATCCCACCCATACTCTGTGCAACTCTTGTCTTGATAGCGTAATGCATAAATGCGCGGAAATTTCGGTGTGACTATCCTTGGTTCGAGTCCTTGGAGTACCACATGTATTTGTTGATTTCATTAATTGAGTTTAGAAGTAAAGTTGGTTGGTGAAAAAATATTAATCACATCTAGCAAACTCAATGATCACTCACGTCCCTCGTTATAGGATGAAGACCCATTCATTCATACAGACTTACACTACTAAAGCAACTCTGCCACCTTTGGTCAGGGGGTAGGGTAGGGAAGTACCAAAGTGGGTCTAGAAACTCCTTTCCGCAACTGTACCTATCCTAATCTAAATAACATCATCTAATACTAGTCAGAAAACAGATAAGAAGTGCGTCATCGATCCTCAGAGGGTTAAGGGTACGTTATTTTATTTATTTATATAGTTTTTATTATTTCCGGTATATATATGTGTTTTAGTTTGCTCTCTATACCTCTAGATCTTGAAAACATTACACCCCAAAGACCCCCTTCGAGATAAATGTGTACATATTTTGGTAGAAAAATGTTCCAGCCGTAGGCCGATTCCTCCTAACAGGCTTGCATCGCTCGTCAGGAAAAAATAATACACCTAAATAGGGCGAAAGGTCTTAAAATCGCCAAACTAATGGGGCAATTGTCTCAAAATCTCTTAACTAATGGAGTTAAACATGAGAGAGAAGGGGTTCCAGAAATAAAAATTCATCCCCTTAAAGTTCAGCTTACATTAGGTATGTTTTGACTTCCATGGCCGCTCTACAATACTGTAGTCTCGGCGTTGTACTTCCATGGCCGCTCTACAATACTGTAGTCTCTGCGTTGTACTTCCATGGCCGCTCTACAATACTGTAGTCTCGGCGTTGTACTTCCATGGCCGCTCTACAATACTGTAGTCTCGGCGTTGTACTTCCATGGCCGCTCTACAATACTGTAGTCTCAGCGTTGTACTTCCATGGCCGCTCTACAATACTGTAGTCTCAGCGTTGTACTTCCATGGCCGCTCTACAATACTGTAGTCTCAGCGTTGTACTTCCATGGCCGCTCTACAATACTGTAGTCTCGGTGTTGTACTTCCATGGCCGCTCTACAATACTGTAGTCTCAGCGTTGTACTTCCATGGCCGCTCTACAATACTGTAGTCTCGGTGTTGTACTTCCATGGCCGCTCTACAATACTGTAGTCTCAGCGTTGTACTTCCATGGCCGCTCTACAATACTGTAGTCTCGGCGTTGTACTTCCACGGCCGCTCTACAATACTGTAGTCTCGGCGTTGTACTTCCACGGCCGCTCTACAATACTGTAGTCTCGGCGTTGTACTTCCACGGCCGCTCTACAATACTGTAGTCTCGGCGTTGTACTTCCACGGCCGCTCTACAATACTGTAGTCTCGGCGTTGTACTTCCACGGCCGCTCTACAATACTGTAGTCTCGGCGTTGTACTTCCACGGCCGCTCTACAATACTGTAGTCTCGGCGTTGTACTTCCACGGCCGCTCTACAATACTGTAGTCTCGGCGTTGTACTTCCACGGCCGCTCTACAATACTGTAGTCTCGGCGTTGTACTTCCATGGCCGCTCTACAATACTGTAGTCTCGGCGTTGTACTTCCATGGCCGCTCTACAATACTGTAGTCTCAGCGTTGTACTTCCATGGCCGCTCTACAATACTGTAGTCTCGGCGTTGTACTTCCATGGCCGCTCTACAATACTGTAGTCTCGGCGTTGTACTTCCATGGCCGCTCTACAATACTGTAGTCTCGGCGTTGTACTTCCATGGCCGCTCTACAATACTGTAGTCTCGGCGTTGTATTGCCATTTTATAAAGTCGAATTCCCTCGCCAGAAATAGAAAAAAAGTGAAAACCCCTGACAAACCATGCTTTTTTGAAGAGTTTACAGTTGCCCACGTTAATTTGTATTCACTGCTATTTTATATAATTATGGAAGGAACATTTATGTGATATAATTACGGGCACGTTATTATATATACTGTATATATACAGTATATGTATATATATATATATATATATATATATATATATATATATATATATATATATATATTATACAAGGGCAAAATTGTAAATTTAGCCTAAATGTGACCAAAATGGAAATTTTCGAGCCAAAGTGCTTCCAAATGATGAAACACATGGTTATGGACCGTTTTAGCTCATTCTGGGCCAAATTAGCCGAAATAGCTCAAAAAGGTGTATATACAGTATATATATACAGTATATATATATATATATATATATATATACCGGTATATATATATTATATATATATATATATATATATATATATATATATATATATACAGATATATATATACCGGTATATATATATATATATATATATATATATATATATATATATATATACCTTATATATATATATATTTTTTTTTTAGTTTTACTGGTATACCCGGTATATATTTGTTTTAGTTTGCTCCTTAGATCTCTATCATGTAAAAAAAAAAAAAAAAAAAAAAAAGAAGAGAGAGATAAATTGTACTACTGTTGGTCGGAAATTGTCCCAGCCGAAGGTACTGATTCCTCCTAAATCTGGTAAGCCAATCATGTAATGTTGCCTTCTATACATAAAAATTGCTGAGTGGCTACACATTTACAGTATATATGTGGCCAACTGTACAACATAAATTATAAGTTTGCCAACCACCCTGCCCATAACGTGTATATTCTAACCCCTTGTGGATCATGGCGCGTTTTGACAGTCTATTCCGGCTATCATTAGACGATTGTATGCAGCTTAGGAAAAATCTATGGTAATTAATGGGTAAAGACTATCTCAATTAGCCCTCTGATTTCCATATACTCTTACTGACCTGAATATAATCGTCTAATAATATCCAGAAAACAGAAGAGAAATGCGTCGTCCTGCGCGAGGGAGTTAAGTTAATACTCCGTTTCCTTGGGCTTAAGGCGAGGTATTCGGGTTTTCTGGACCCCCTTCTCCCACAGGCCATAAGTTTTCAGATTTTAAAAAGTTCAAGCCATTAGTTTGGCAATTTAAAGACCTTTCGCCCTATTTCTTTGTCAGTATAAAGACCTATCGTGTCATTAAGGTGTCGATTTCTTCCTGGCGAGCGATAACTAGCCTACAATTTGGGAGGAATTGGCCTTCGGCCGGACATGGAGGTGTAGGGAGAAAACTAACAAAATAAATAAATCAATAATTAATGTAAAATAAATAAATTAATTAATATACCAATAAATATACCATCCCCCCTTACAATATCCGGTGAGTCTGAGTAATGGTTTTTGTTTGACGGGGTAGACTTGCCAAAATAATGTCCCTTTCTTTAGTCTTCCCACAAATGACCTTCCCGATTGTCGGGGAATTATTGATTGTACCTGTACCTGCGCGAAATTGTTGTCGCTGACCAACTATCTGAACTCTCCCGGAACTTAGAAGAAACTCTCAAATTGCGAGGAGTGCTCTTCCCCACTCCTAACTTGGGTGGCGAGATATGAAGAGAATTAAGTTATAAGTCTTTGGAAGTGAATACAAAGGAATACAGTGGAATCCAAAGGAATACGAGCAGCAACATACAAATTAGTCTTAACATGCTGTTTGTGTTTTAAGTGTATGTATTATGTACAGTATGTATGCATATAGTCAGGCACGTATGCCGCATAGCTGGGGGTGGCCAACTCAAGACAGAGCCCGAACAGGGACAACAGAACGCAACAAAAATAAAACACTCACATCTAGGTCGCCCAATTAGAGAAGCCCCAAAGACCTAGGCCCATTTGGGGTCTCCAGCAAAGACTCCCAGGTCCCAGACCTCCCGGCGAGGTTACGGTCTCAGCAGGCAGACACATAGCAAAGCCTACCACCACAATGCCAACCCACTTTACTTCCAGGCATGACCCTTCACAACGTAGACCAGCTCCTCGGGCCAGGCGCCTTACGGACTATTATCTAGTTCAATTGGCGCCCAACCCCCTCTCCATATGACCACAGTATCACTCCTCTATTCACAAGCATTCTCCATTCATTCCTATTCATTTCCACTTCTCTTGCCTGTCTTTCAGTCATCTTTTTACCTTCCAACGTTTGTATTACACCATCTCTCCAGAGGTCTTCTTCTCCCTCTATTTCCCCTTGTTTCTGACTCATATATTCTCTTTGTAAGCCTTGCATCTCCCATTCGTTCAACATGTCCATACCAACACCCTTCTGTCCACTCTGGCCTATAAGGGTTCCTGTTGTCCCACTCTCATACGTACCTCTTCATTTCTCAATCTGTCTCTATGCATAATCCACACATACTCTTCAAGCAAATCATCTCCATCACATCCAACTTTCTTTTCTCTTGTGCCTTCAAAGCCCATGTCTCAGCTACATACATCATTGTTGGTACAAGTACCCCTTGATACATTGCACTTTCAGCTTTCATTCCGAGATTGCTCACCTACATACTTCCCGTTGATCCGAAAACTTTCCTTCCTTCACATACTCTCTGTCTTACCTCCATTTCCACACCTGCGTCCCTGCTTATCACTCCTCCTAGATATTTAAAACACTCCAATTGTTCCAGGATTTCCCCATCCAGTCGTGCATTTACATTTACATTACAAACATCTCTATTACACACCATCTCTTTACTTTTATTGACATTCATCCTCAGCTTCCTCCTCCCACATACTGCATCAAACTCTTTTACTACTCGCTGCAGCTTCTCCTCAGAAACTGCCACCAATGCTGTGTCATCAACAAACAGCAACTGATTCAACTCCCAATCTCCACCACTCTTTCCTACTAAACCCAATCCTCTACCAATAGTGCTTATTTTTACCTTCCTTACCACGCCATCCATATATACATTTAAACAACCACGGTGACATAATACAACCCTGTCACAGACCTACATTTACCTAAAACCATTCACTCAACTCATTTCCTACTCTAACACACGCTATGCTCTTCTTATAAAAACTCTTGACCGACTGCTCTTAACAAATTTCCTCCAATTTCACAAATCCTTAGCACTTTCCACATTGTTTCTCTATCCACACAATCACACGCTTTTTACAATATCATAAAATCCCAAAACATCTCCTTATTTTGTTCTAAATACTTCTTGCATAGATGTCTTACTGCAAAAATCTGATCCACACAACCTCTTCCCCTCCTAAAACCGCACTGCTCTTCTCCTATTGCACTTTCTGTACCCTTTATTATTCTCTCTATCAATAATACCCTGCCATACAGCTTTCCAACAACTAATAACTAAAAAACTTGAACACTCCCACCGGTCTTTCTTCCCCTTGTACAAAGGCAAAATACATGCACTCCTCCAGGCTAATGGTACCATTTGACACACAAAGCAAACATGGAATAGTCTCACTAGCCAATCTATTATCACATCTCCACAGCAATACCATCCATACCTTCTGCTTTACCCACTCTCATTTGTCTCACTGCTTCTTTCACCCCATTCTTCCCAATCCTTTCATTCATTCATTCCCTGCCACCTGGGTAGCCTGGGTAACCTATCTCCATCAACCACTGCTTCAATCACTGCCTCTCTTCCATCTCTTACATTTAGCGAAGGTTCAAAATACTTTTTTTTTTTTTTTTTTTTTTTTAAGGAGACTATGAACGGAGGAAGGAAAACACAGATAACACAAAAAGGTCCATGTGCCTAAAGGCATCCTCCATTCATAAAATGTTTGTAACAACTGGATTTAAACATTTGCAGATTGTAAGTTTGTGGAAAGCAATTCGAGGGAAGTGAATTCCAAAGAGTAGTAGCTCTGGGGATAAATGAATTCTGATAAGCAGAAGTTCTGCATTGTGGAGGAGAAAGTGTAAATTCATGGGCGCTCTCAGCTGCCCTAGTTCTACGGGGAAAGATGTGGAGAGGCGGCACAATTGAAGCAAGTTCCTCGGAACAATTGCTGTGAAAATATCTGTAGAATAATGCAAGGGATGCAACGTTTCTTCGTATGGATAATGTAGGAAGGTCCTGTGTGATTGCAGGGTTATTGATTAATCTAATAGCTTTATTTTGAATTTTGTCCAACTGCCTCAATGCAACCACTCCCACTTCCACCCCACATAGGTGAACAGTAATCCATCTGAGAACGCACATGACTTTTATATATCACGGCCAACTGCTCGCCAGTGAAGAATTCTCGAACTCTGTACAGGTGTCCCAGTTTTTTAGAGGCATTCTTAGCAATGCTTCTAACATAATGTGTCCAACTCAACTTAGTAGTTAATGTTACACCGAGAATGTCAATACTAGGGGAAGTGGGAATATTTACATCATTAACAAATATATGGGAGTCAGTATATCTTTTCCTCACTTGCACACCTTCCACTAATAACTCTCCATTTGCACTGACTCCCTGACTCTTCCCTCTTTTGTCCTCCTTTTCTTACTTTATTTACCTCCTTCCAGAACATCTTCTTTCATTCCTTCAAAATGCTCACTCAATTTTTGACCCCACCTTTCATTTGCATTTCTTTTCGCTTCTCTAATTTTCCCTTTCGCCTCTCCTTTTCTCCTTGTACCTCTCCCATACTTCAACACTTCCATCCTGTAAAACCCTCTCAAACCACTGTCTCTTCTCCTCAACTGCCTTTCTCACTGGATCATTCCACCACTCGCTTCCCTTCCTGATACCTCTGCCACCTACTCTCCTTCTACTACATACTTTCTCTGCGCTTGCTTTCACTCCTTCCTTAAACTGTTTCCATTCATCCTCTATTTCTCTCTCTTCCATCTCTCTCACTTCTATCCATTTTTCATTTAGCCTCTCCTAATACTGCCTCTGTTTTGTACTTTTCTCTAACTCATTAACATTTATTATCTCTCTTACTTCACGCATGTGTCGCATTCTCCTGTAACTCCACACTCTCAGCTTTCCCTCCACCAGATAATGATCAGATATACCCTCAGCCTCACCTCTCAGCACATTCACCTCCAGCAGTCTACACAATCTTTCCCTTGTCACCAACACATAATCCATTAACGCCTTCTCTGCAATCTCTCCCCTCACAAGTCTATGCCATGCATAATTATGTATATGTCTTTTTTTGAAGAACGTATTACCTGCACTCATTCTACACTCTCCAGATATATCAATCAATCTTTCTCCACTATAGTTCACACCACCCACACCAAAACTACCTTTGACTCCCTCAACAGATTAATGTCCTACCCTAGTGTTCAGGTCCCCTATAACCACCACAATTTATCTACTATAATTACAATCACATATACTGCATGTAATTACAATCACATATACTGCATGTAATTACAATCACATATACTGCATGTAATTACAATCACATATACTGCATGTAATTAAGTAAATTTGATTATATTATTATTATATTATACTATTTATTATATTATTATATTATTTGTACAGTTGGCCAAATAAGTCGTGTCTCCGCTGTTATTACGTTTTGCTTGCTGTGTGCTGTATTAATTTCTGTCAGATGTTGAATAGGGTGTGTAAAGATAGGAACATGTTTGTATCTCTCCCTGGAAACGATGAATTAATGCTTAGATAGTGCTGATACCCATTATTGATCGAAATATACTTGGTACCGCGACATCACTTATTAGGCCGACTGTACTGTATGTGATTACGTATATATCTTATTTGTACTATCTTTCAGTTACGGTTGAGTTTGCCACCATGAAGGACAAACACCACTGATGATGAAGCTACGATAAGGTCAGTGTTATGGGGTCAGGATCTCTATTAATCCTAGTATTTTTATTTTCCTCAATCCCTCATATATTCCTGAAAATCCTCTACCTCCACCTGTTTTAATTTAAGTAAAATGAGAAATAGCCCACGTAAGTACATACCTCATTTCAATTGATTTATATATTATTACTCTCTTAGTTTCCTCCCTAGACCTCCAAGCTTAACAAAAAAGGACCCCCAAAACCCCCTTTAGAGATAACTTGTACATTTTTCGGTGGAAAAATACCACAGCCGAAGGCCAGTTCCTCCTCATTTGCAGGCTCGCTATCGCTCGCCAGGAAAAATAATCGACAAGTAAAATCACCAAACTATTGGGGCGAATGTCTTAACATGTAAAAACTAATGGTGCTAAGCATAAAGGAGAACCAGCCCCCCCCCCCCCACCCCCACCCCGCTCCCCCTTAATCCACGCATGAGTGAGGACAAACATCCCTGACTTTGGAACCAGCCACTCATATTTTAATCTGAAGATCTACGAAAGTAGAGAAATGCATTTATTCATATTTTAACTGACAATAAACGTCTGTGAAACATTTTAAATTTAGCATTAAACGCTATTATATTTTAATCCTACATCTCGAGCCGTCTAACAAGATACTCGGATTTCCTTTTTATTCTTCTTCTTTCACTGGCATTTAACGTCTGTGTTATTTTAAAGCTAACCTTAAGCATGTTATATTTTAAACTGATATCAACATCGGTATTTTAAACCGTACAATTCGAGCCATCTAAAAGGATACTCGGATTTACTTTTTACCCCTTTCTTTTAAATACTCCTACGATATTTTCTAGACTGTTCTGAAATTTAATAATAATTGACCGCATGTACAGTACAGTATATATCTTTAAATTTGTAAAGTGAACCTAACATTGTCTTTTGGTGTGGAAATATTTGTACTTATATATACTGTATATATGTGTAAGAAACCACCTCGACCTCTTCTTAAATGTTCATGTTATAATTA